>BLKR01003345.1:0-149526 GCA_011170035.1 Teleogryllus occipitalis
CAATTGGGTGTGACCCGGTGGCAGTTAATTACATAAGTAAGATATTAATTTTCATGCAAATAACATAATAATGTTGATAATAATGCTAAAATAATAATAATAATAATAATAGTAATAATAATAACCGTAATAATAATAGTAATAATATTAATAATAATAATAATAATAATAATAATAATAATAATAATAATAATATAAAAACTGGTGAATCTTAAAAACAAAACATTAAATTACCTAAAAGATAAAAGAAACGTCAATCTAAAACAGCACTGAGTGCTTAAACAATGAAGACCGCACTGCACTTGCCTACACTTCACTTCATTTCACTTCACTATTACACTAAAAAACACCTTCATTATTTCTCTGCTCTACACTGCACAACACTTCACTTCACTTCACTTCACTTCACTGTATAACTTAATATTCCTAGTTAACTACCTCAAACTTAGAAATGCCCTAAATTACTTTCCTAAATTGTTGAACGCTTCGAGGAAAGGGTTCAAAGGTTTTTGCAGGCAATCTATTCCAATCTCTTATCGTTCTATTTGTAAAGGAAAATTTCCCGACATCCGTTCTCTGCGGTCTTAAATTTATTTTGTGCCTGTGATCACCTCTACCGATGTACGTAGGAAACTTTAGCCGCCGTTTAATTTCTTTCCAAGCTGGATGACCGCTATAAGCTTTATACAAGGCGCAAAGTCTTGCCAATGTTCGCCTGTTTTCGAGTGAATCCCACCCTATCCTTTTCTTGTCCCTGAAAGTAAATTTAGCTGCTCTACGCTGAATCCTTTCCAAATTCTTACACTGCATAATTTTGTGCGGATCCCCACAAATTGCTCCATATTCCATTATCGGACGAACAAGCGACAAGTAAGCAATTTCCTTCGCGTTTACTGTACTCTTTTTTAAGATACGCATTACAAAATGAAGAGATCTCCACGCTTTCGCTACAACAAAATCTACGTGATTTTTCCAGCTTAATTTACTATCGAAATGGATACCTAGGTACTTACACGAAGAAACTCTCGGAATAATGTCGTTACTTAAACGGTAATTTGTTACGCTGTAATTGTGACCTCTGCCAAAAGTGATAGATTTGCTTGTAGAACTATTTATGGTCATACCATTATTTTCCGCCCAGTAAGATAATGCATCAAGATCCCGTTGCAGCATATTTTCATCGTCTTTCGAATTTATAATGCGATATATTATGCAATCGTCTGCAAATAGCCGAACATTTGAAATTAATTGCGCTGGCAAATCATTAATGAACTACGAATGAATTATGTAGAATTACATGTAATTACTTTTCTGACCTAAATAGTAATACTATTTTATATGGATTTTGAGGAATGTCAGGCAGTGTTGGCTTCTGTGAAACTGCACATAACTTCGTTTTTGTGCCCCCATACTTTTTGTAGAAGTTTTTGCTGCATTTATGTAATATATTTTATACGTTACAAGTGAAAACCCGTCAAAATTTGATGGTGAGATCTGAGATAAATGTAAAATACTGTGACCAGACTAATGTTCACAATACGTTGCATTGTTTGGAGCTTCAGGGTATAACGAAGATGTTCTGTGATGTGAGTTCCCAAAATTTTGAACACGTATGGCCCATGGGCAGGTGGCAATGCAATATCGGTGCCAAATTGCACAAAAGAAAGAGCACTATTATACTGACGGATATTATTTCTAAAGTTTTTTGATGTGTCATCATGTCCTATATACAATTTTTATTTCTTCTGGCATATCGCCTGAAGGTAAACTTATTTTCCCATTTAAGCAACACAGAGTAAATCGTTTGCAGGATTTTTCTCACATGCGAAGTGCAAAGCAGAACAAAACTGACATTTCATAGGCAACGACCCAGCAGAAAACGAAATGACATCACTATCACGACACTTACGCTGACTTTCTCTTTCCCTGCGTCCAGTTAATGTACGTTTGCGTCTTTTAGGACGCGTGGGCAACGATTCGGAATTCGACATAACCTGTGAACAACTTCACTACTTCAGTACAACCGAGCAAAACACACTGTCCAAATGTTCTCTACAAAATTCACCACAAAAGCAAATACATGCAAACTGTCAACGCCACAATGCAATAATTACACTGAAACAAAACCTTGATGAATTGTAAACAAATCTCAACAATCAAAACAAAACATCAAACAGCGCCACCATGAAGTGGCGCTGTCGACTCATATATATATATATATATATATATATATATATATATATATATATATATATATATATATATATCGATTTTGAAACAGCCACCCTTTGGAAGAAAACAATTGACTATTGATAAGCGTACTATTAAAGAAATATTTAATTAATTAATTTACACACTAAATGTTGGTGAATCAACACAAACAATATCTGATATTACATCTAGGGATCACATTCTTTCATTTAAAGGAAAAAAATACTACAATCGGTTCAGTAGAAGCTCTAAACGAAGCCATGGCAAAATACCTTATTTTTTTAAATATATAGATTAGAGGATATTAGGAATTTGCCTCTGAAAAACAACACATTACTTCGGAATTCTAATATAGTCTAATCTAATATATAATTCTTATATATATATATATATATATATATATATATATATATATATATATATATATATATATATATATATATATATATTAGCGAAATCCAGCTGACGTCCTGCCCTTAATATCTCTCTGTCTCTCTCCGTCTCTCTCTCTCTCTCTCCCTCTCTCCGTCTTTCCCTCCGCCTCCCTCTGTGCCTCTCTCATTATCTCTCTCTCTGTCTTTCTCTCACTGCCTTTGCCACTCTCTGTCTTTCTCCGTCTCATTCACATTTAGTGGCAGATTCTGCACGTCTCTGAGCAGGTGGGGTAACACCGATAACTTCCGGACCAGCAAATCTGTAGTAGAACATTCCAGAAGATCTCATCCTGTACATTACGATGTGAGAATCGTCTTTATGAGGCTTTCGGCAAGTTTTCTTTTATACAAAGCTTACCCCGACAATAACGAACACACACACATACACACACACGCACATACTCACGCACACACACATACAAATAAAGAATTATCCAATGTGGTGCAGTGCAGAAACAGTTGGTAAATGTTTCTTCCTAATCTAATATATTCCTATTTTTAATAAAAAAATATATATTTCTCTAGTGTTTATATGCTTATACAACGCAAATCTTTGCCTAGAAAGCATGTTTTTAAACCCAATTTTGAATGCTTATTGGGGGTCAGCCAATCAAAATACCCATGTAGTCTATTACACCAGATATGCTTAAAATTGTCTTAAAATTTTATTTTGGAAGTTTGGATGTTTCCTCCCCGGACACCTGTATATGTAGAATGCAATTTAACCGCGCGCCATCTGTCCTTCCTCTTCCTTGTCCTATCCTCTCTCCTTACACATACACACACACACACACACACACACACACACACACTAACATGCACTACACTACCACATATTCCGGGAGACTGGTCGGGAGCTTAGAGCTTAGAGCTTGTCTCGGCTGGGGCGGTGCCCCGTAGGTGGGAGAGTCCTGGTCTGGGGAAACCCCACTAGCCGACGGTATGTCGGCGCCGGATCTCGCCATCCAGCGGGGGAAGATCACCGCCATCTCCCGAGAAAAAAAACATGCACTACACTAACGGGACTAATGACCGAAGCAGTTGACGCGCCCGGAAACACGAAAAAACCAAACCGAACCAAACCAGCCAGATGAAGACAGAAAATTGGTATTCCCAGTGGATGCCTTGCAGCGCTCAACGACCAGTTCCCCATCCACCGAAGAAACTGGTTGCCGCACCAAAAGTCGTGTGTTGAAGCTTAAGAGGGCTAAAGAGTATAGTAGTGAACGTAGTGATCGCGTGAGAGTGGCAAGAGCGTGACATGGTGCAAAATCTGGGGGAGCACCAGACATCGGGGAGGTCGTTGGGCGCTCTTTGGTGTCAATATGATTTCATATACACCGGTATTGCTGCAGTATCTGGAATAGTGAATGTCATTAAAAGGAAAATGTATATTCCTAACATACTATAAGATCTTTTTCGATTATCTTGGGGTTGTGCAACCGTGCCAGCCAAGCACGAGCCGCCACTGCTTTAAAACGTAATAACCTTTGAAACGTATCAAAATTGTCTTAAGAGGTTTACATAACTTTCTTTTACCTTTCGAGATAATAGCAACAGGTTCGAAAAACTATATGAAGAACTTAGCGAAGTATGTAGAAATCGTTCCTGTGAATGAATGTTTAGTAATGTTTCATATCACAATGTCCTTGTAAATTTTATTGAAAAGGAAAATAAGTAGCGTAATTTTCTTCACTCAAATTAATCTATATTGTCTTGGAAACAGTTGAAATTGCCATGTGAAAAACTGATGAAGAATTGCACTTGGAACGGGAGACCTTTCGACTGCTGCTCCAAATTTGAAACTGTTGACACTGAACGAGGAGTCTGCTTTTTAGCAAACTCGAGGTAAGATATGCAAAATAATTCAGATACTTCAATTTTTTTTCTTGAGACTCATTATTTAATAATGTGAGAATGTAATGAGTTGGAATTACCTTTTCTAAAACATTTTAAATTAAAAAATACTATTATTAAGATTATTACTATTATTATTACCGGGAGGGGGAGCTTAGTGCATCAACTGATGTCACTGCAGCGCCTCTGACCGGGAGGTCCTAGGTTCGAGTCCTGACGGTGACAAGATTATCGACTCCAGCTTTCCAGCTAGGTCAAATTCATTCGCTGTCTTGAGGAGAATTCTAAGGGCCGGCTGCTCTGATCGGTAGTTTTCCGTAGTTTCTCCGATCAACACCAGGCGAGTGCCTGAGCAGTGCCCTCACAATCGTATATATTTGCTGTGAATGTCTTCTTTCGGAGCTTGAAAAACCTGCTAGGCGTTCTATACAGTTAAATGCTTTCTTAAAATGTATTTTAATTTTGTCTTATATAACTTCAAATTGAATTCGTTCGTATTTTCTGTTTACTGTTTGAAGATGATCGGCTGTAGAAAATCCCCGTCTAAAACCTGTTTTTTTTCTGGTGGCTGTTCATTGTCTAGAGTAGTTGTTAGCCTTTTGATCATTATTTTTAAAAAAATGTAGAGGTTTGGACGTAAACGTATCGGCCTGTAATTGTTTAGATCGTTTCTGGAACCTTTCTTGAGAATGAAGGTATTTTTGCTTGAAAACCATAATTTGTGTATTTGTACGGTTTCCCGAATAATGTTGAATGTTCTCATAATTTCTGGACCAGTCGTTGGTAGTCCAAGTTTCAGGTGTTCATTTAGAATCCCGTCGTCTCCAGGCATTTTTCCTGATCTCAATGCAAGAATTGCTGACCGAATTTCACTCATTATGATTGGCGGAATGTCTTCTTCATTGGTATGTATGGGTGTTTGAAACGCGTTGTTACTGTTTGGTGTGCTCTTATATAATTCTCTGTAGAACAGTGTTACACTTTCTACAATCTTCTCCCTGGAGGTATCCATTTTCCCATCTTTGGATGCCACTCCGAACATCCAATGGCATCCAAGGGATAGTTCTCTTTTAATGGAGTTTACTTATTTTGATGTTTGAATAATTTTCTTCACTAATCCGTTTTGAAATTTCTCAAATCCTTTCTTAGCTCTCTTTTAACTAGCCTAACGTTAAATTTAGTTTCTTGCTTCACTTTTAATTAACCTTCCGTTCAATTTAGCATGTTCTTTTCTCTTCTTTTCTGAATCGAATCTCTCATTTTTTATTTTTGTCTATCTTCTATAAGATTCAGTGTGTTGACCTTTAGTTTAGTTAACCTCTTTTGTGTTCCTGCTTTGGGTGTAGAACTTCTGCATGCTGCAGAGATGCTCTTAACGAGTTCCTTGTAGCATTCTTGTACTCTTGAGATGTTCGTGACAGCGAAGGTCTAAAATTTTATTTTCCAGTTCTTTTCTGAATTTATCCCCATCTCTATTGAATTGTGGTCTCTTTTTTAGTTGTAAAATTTTTTTCTGGGGATTTCTGCTTTTGCAAGTATTATTCTGTGATCTGAGTCAAATTTGAAATCGTTGATAGTCATCATGGTTTCTTTACTTGTATGTAGTCTGTCAGTATAAAGTGGATTTCATTCCGCGTCTTTCCATCCGGAGAGCACCATGTCCCCTTATATTCTGGATGGTGTTGAAAAATGTGTTTACAATTGTGAATTTGTGACCCCCTGCGAAATGGACGTCTGTCCTCTATCGTTTCGTTTTCCGTAACCAAAGCGTCCTGTTGCTTCCTCTTCTAGTGAAGTGTGTGACCTACATTTGCATTAAAATCCCCCATTACAAAATTATTCTTCGACCTGTGATTGTTTAATGTGTCGTCTAGGTCGTCATAAAAGTTTTCCAATTCATCTTGTAAACTGGCTTCTGTCGGGGCACATGTTTGAATGATTGTAATTTTTGTAAGAAGTCTCTTTATCTTCAAGACAGCAATTCTTTCTGAAATTCCGATTATTTCGTCTACAAAATTCTTTATTCTTCTATTGATCCAGAACCCCACTTCTTTTTGGCCCTTTTTTGCTCCATTCAAAGTGAATATATCTCCATTCTCTTTTTCTATAATCGCTTCACCAATTTTTCTAACTTCGCTTAAACCTGTATTGTCGTAAGACATTTTCTACCTCTTCTACTCTTTCATGAGATAGGAGGGTACGCGCGTTAAGAGTTGCTGTAGATAGAAAGAAATCATTTACTTTATCTCTGTTTTGCCTTCTTTTAATTTTGCCATTTTCTTGATTGTAATCTTTAGCACTATCTTTTTTGTTACATTTGTCTCTCTTATTATTTATTTATTTATATCATATATCAATGTGCATGTTGTCCCCTTCAAAATAGTTCGTTTGAGATATAATGCATGTCAACCAGCGTTTTACCAGTCCTGGAAGGACTTCGGAAACACAATTTTCGGTATGGAATTTAGCTCCTTCAGCGATTCTGCCTTTATTTATTCAATAATGGCAAAATCTCTTACTTTCAAGGATTCCCTATTGGTTAATGAATGTACTGAATTGGGAAACCATTCATTTTTCAGATATAATTGTATATCTTGTCTTGGTAATAGTGAGTATGTATGTATAATATTCGAGTTTCTAGTTCTCTTCAATTATTTATTAAATTGAACTTGTAATATGTATGTATGATAATTTGCAGAACTTCTCAATCTAAACATCCAATGATGGTTATTAACAAAAATACTGCATCACCAAGAATTGAATTTCAAGTAACGAGATCTGTTCGGGTACGTTCAAGATGAATTGTGAATTCGAAGTTATTGCTTGGTTATGGCTAATTATAAGCTCCTTTACATGCTTCTTCTACTCCTACTTCTTGAACTTACACTCTAGACATAAATTGTATTTAGCACATTTGGCAATTTAGTGCAGTTTCATGCATTTTTAATATGTAAGTTTTGTTTTAGGTACACCTTACAGCACCAGACGATATACCAAGTTTTAATCAAGAGAGCACCACAAGTATCCCTCCTAAGAAATCAAATTTATGCGAACTAGTCTTCACGGTAAGATAAGTCTTTTAATTTAAGAAAACGATGTGTGATTTTCAAACATTGCATCCAATAACGACGGGACACAGACTCGAAAGGTGTGCAAAATAAGCACTTATTTTCCTGCCCCTACTTTGTAAGAAAGTATTGTAATCATGCGTCGGAAAATTGAGAATTTTCGTCAAAAACTCTTAATGCCTGGTACTGGTAATGAGAAAGTTGATTAATCGTGTTCATATTAATACTATATTACTTTCTCTGGAACATTGTGTAATCTGAATCTAAGTTTTGTGTGTCCTTGATACTGAAACTAGAACTACAACAACATATCCTTTTTCGAATTATTTGTAACTTCTCGCGCATTTTTTCAGCACATTTTACAGACAAGCTAACAGATAATTTCACGTAAATTCAACATCCAGAACTAAAGGCCATCTACTAAATCGTCTTATCAATGCATAGGAAACTACGGTAGCATTACGTAATGTCAATCTTATGCACATATATAGTGACCGCTGACACCTGTCAGACCTAACGGTCATACTTTGTCCAGAGAGCTTTCCCTGGCGGACGCATCTCACACTGGAATTTGAGACGAGCTCAAATCGAGCTGGGCTGCCGGGCTGCCCAGCAGTCTTTAGCCTGCAAGAAATTGAATAATTATGATTGGCAATATGTAGTGGCATGAACTACCCAATCGTCTCCATTTACTTTCAGTGCTAATTAAATGTATATGGTAATATGGTAAAGTTTTATGAATAAAGTGCATATTTGCAATAATCCTTTTGTTGCCAGAAGATGTAGTTTTCCGTTAATTGACAAGAAAAATTGAAATCTTTCTTCTAAATGAGAAGAGTTTATTTTATTCTCGCTCGATATTGTTCCGTAAATATTATTGATGAGTACCTTACCATGTGATCATGTTTTAGGTGAAAGATATGAAAAATGATGAAAGATTAGTGTATGAAGATTTTGATCGACGAAAATGTAAGTTTCCTCATGAACCATGGTCGAAACGATTTGACAGATACAGTCAGTCAGCTTGCATTTCCGATTGCCGTGCTAATCACCAACTAATGCTCTGCAACTGCACTCATCCCAACATGCCAAAATGCAAGTCTCTCATCTTGTCTAATTTTACGCTCTCAATGTCTTTGAATTACTAAATTGTGTTTTATATTCTTACAGCGGAAAGTACAATGTGTAATGCACACGGTTTGGCGTGCCTTGATGATAATTATGTCCGTAAGTGATATAAGTCAATATGAAATATGGGAGAATTAATTTATGTATAGTTTGTTAATATATTCCAATTTCATATTGCAGTTCTGAAAGGATTTCGTCTGAAGGGAGCTGCCTACAGAGGAGGAATAGAATGTGATTGTCCATCTTCTTGTGTTGAATCAGTGTACAACGTTGTATACAAGGAATGTTACAGACAAAGGATGCCGTATGTCCCATTCATGTAATTCACACACCATTACTGCTATTTTTAGAATGATTGGTGCGTGAAAATTAAGATAGCTCGTATACCGATCATTCATTATCAGATGACCAATGAATTGGCAAATAATATTCTTAAACAGAGAATTGTAAGCAAAATCTCTATCATATTACCTATTATCGGTAATTTTGATGAACCTTTTTCAAAACGACTGGAAAAGAAATTGAAATTTTTAGATAAGGATACTATTTTAGTCTTGGAAGAATACTGGACTACGCTTTTAATACTTAAGACCTATTGCTTCGCTCGTGGCACATAGCGAAGTCGCAAGCCTTTCGCCACTGAGATCCGGGTGTTTTTCTCGTCGAATCTCATGTGATATATCATTTGTTCCAACAAAACGAGTTTGGCTGCTTCACAAAGGCTAGTCCAACCCCTGTGAAGTGTCCTAAACCTCACCCCTGTCCTTATTCCTTCCCAATTGTGGCCGCTGCGTAGTGACGCAGGAGTGCGTAGCGGGAGCTGCGTAAGCGGAGATTCTACCTGGCGGTCCTCTTGAAAAGTGACTGCGACCTGACGTAAAATGACTTAAAAAGGCAACGGAGCATTACTCCCGCGCAAAGTAATGGAGGATTACTCCACAGCGCAAAGCGCTCAACGCCCTTTAAGGAGCTTGGAAACGCGTTGCGTGAATATGTAGACGCAAAAAAATTTAAAAAAAGCACTGAGGGCATAAATATTTCGATCGAGGTTACTTGTAGTTTGTGAAGCAGTGTAATTGTACAACCTACTTCAGTTTCACCCGAAAATCTTGTAACTTGTTTGTGACATGTTAGATTATTACATAGAACGTACGCGTGGCATAGCGAAAGTATTGTATTATTGCATGAAAAAGTGCTGATTTTTACTTTCACGTGGCGGAGCAGAGACAAAGTTAAGTAAAGCTGGGCAAAAAGCCGACGATTTTTCGGCAGGAAAACCCTTATACAGGGCTTTGTAAATGAAAAAGTGGATGACTCAAGTTGTTGAATTTATAAAAATATCCTCTAACACGTGGTACAGCCAGAATTCATGTATTGCTGGCCCTTTATACTAAAAATCCAATGACTGCAAAAGTTTGTATATCCGTCCGTCTGTGAACAACGCTAGCGGCTAAACTGTGAAGCTGATTTTCTCAAAAATTGATAATCCAAAGTTCATTTATATGCAATTGCATATTTTTTTCTTTTTACTAAGACATTCCGTTTCAACATATTGTTTACGTTTTGGGCCATTTATAATCAATTTGAGCTATTTTATTTCCGCATATATCGCCATAATTGCATGTTTTTGCATATTTATGCCAAATATTAGCATATTTTTGTTGCATATTCACCCCTCATCCGCGAAAAGAAGCCCAACAGTTTCAGTTCCGTCAGCGTGTAAGAGGATCTCTGGCCACATACTGTGTAGTAGTTTTCTCTCGCCACATACTGTGTGGTCACTAGATGTTATTATAATCGAGAGGAAAATAATTTTGTTGCAATACCTATATTTTTTATTTTGTGAAATGTACAATTACTACATATCCCATTATTTTCCTCAGAAGCGACTGTTCTTCAAAATTAAACTTCAAAACTTAATATTTTTCGCTTGTAACAACTTATATGATTTCTATATCTTTTTGCTGTATACATGTTATCCACATTACAATTTTTATTTATTTTTACATTTACACATTACAATACACTATTTAGCATATTTTCCTTTTTAATTACATATATGGTCGCAGGTTCGAGTCCCGCCTTGGGCATGGCTGTTTGTCCCTTGACTTTGTGTGTGTTGTCGCGGAGGGCCTCGCGTTCTGCTGACCCCAGATCAGAGGAGCCCGCAAGAGTGTCTAGTGTATGGTCAAATATGCTGCCCTCCGGGACGTAAAGGGCAACCGGCTGTCGGCTGGATAAAAGCCCTAGGAAAAAAAATTACATATATTACCAAAAATATTTACGTATATATGTGCATATTTCGCCGTTTTTATTGCATATAATTCACAACCCTGGTGATAAGCAATTTTAATTCCCTCATGATTTCAACATTACGTCGTTGGTAATTATCTACGATATTCAACAACGCGGTTAATACCAGTCTCGAACGTACCGTACATGAAGCTTTCAGCTCGACTGCTCTTCAAAAAAAGGAAGTTCCAGTCGAGCTCTGCTCGATCCGCTCTTCAAAAAAGATTACAAAAATGACATTCAAAATTATGAGCCTATTTCTCTCCTGTCAGTTTTTAATATTAGAGAGACTTTTTTACGTACGAATGGAAACCTTTCTCAGTAAACCCGACGCGCTTTCAGATTACCAACATGGATTCAGAAAATTCAGATTCAAAATCTACGGAAACAGCCATATTTTCCTTTCTTAAAGATGTCGCCCCAACATTGGACCAAAACGAAGCCCCGATTAAATTATTTTTAGATCTCTCAAAAGCTTTTGACGTCATTAATCATGACTTTTTACTTTCAAAATTACCTTCATATGGAAACCGTGGTATTGCTACATATTGGTTATGTTCGTAACTTAAACTGCGATCTCAGGGAGTGGAAATACCTTACTGGAATGATGGAACATTATGTACACACCTTTCCGACATTTTGCAAATTGCATGTGGAGTTCCTCAAGGATCGATTGTAGGCCCTATTCTCTTCTTCATATACGTAAACGATATACCCTCGACGATTCGAAACGGAAAAACAGTTCTCTTTGCGGATGATATGAACATTCTTTGCAATAAAGAAACCGTAAATAGTACAAAATCAGATGTTTCAAATTGGTTCCTAAATGAAAAATGAATAGTAAATGAAAATAAAACGGTTTTAATGCAGTTTTCTATTTCAAATAAATAATTCTGTACTCCATTGAAAATGAAAGGTGTACCATTGGCTGATGTTAAGGCAACAAAATTTTTAGGTCTCTCAATTCAGTCAAACCTTAAATGGATCGCCCATTTAAATGAATTGAACACAAAATTAAGTTCATTATGCTACGCGTTGAGAATTCTTTAAAATTCAGTTAGCCTTCATACTGCTCGTTGTGTATATTTCGCGAATGTTCATTACCGCCTAAGATATGGCTTAATATGCTGGGAAATACATCTTATAGCTCCCAGACTTTTAGATTACAAAAACGAATTGTACGGATAATAACCAAATTCCACCCACGTGATTCTTGTAAGCCTCTGAGATCTACCTTTGCCTTGTCTGTTGATTTACGAATCAGTGGTTTTTGTCAAAAATGATTGCTTAAGGGCGGGAATATATTTTCAGAAAACGCCGATGTCTATTACTATAACACTCGACGTAGAAATCATATTCATCAGGTGACAGTATCAACAGCTAATTAAAAAAAATCACTTACAAAACTTGTACATTATTTTACAACACTTTGCCAGATGACATTAAACGATTGAATTCGATAGAAGAGTTTAAATTCCAAGTGAAATCGTTTCTGCTGCGTAACTGTTTCTATACAATTAGAGACTATACTGAGCATCACAAGAAAAGTAACATTTATGTTAACAGTGATATTTAATGCATTATTTACCTTTTTTACTGTATAAACGTAAACAACCTGTAACAAGTATTGTACTGCAGCCTCCGGGTCAATGACCCTCCACCTCGATCAGGTTTTTCGTCCAGTTTCCCTGATCCATTGAGCAAATGCTGAGATGACCCCTTGTTTTGCTTCTGAACATAAATGTAACTTCATTATCTGTGTACGTCTTCTAGAATTCAGTAGGAAATATAGTTATTCAAATTATTGTTTGCATGTTGTCGCGTCAGGAAGTGTTATTCCTTAACGAAGGACATGCTGGATATGCAACCAAAATTATTATATTAGCCCTGATTTATCCTTGAAAATAGATTTTATTACAACGGAGCGGCTTAGTGTAGGGAATACAGAATTTTGAAAACGTGCTCAGTATTCACTTCTATCCATAGCACGTCATACACTGTTTTTAACTATTTTTGGACGCAAATAAATAAATAAATAAGCTTGGCGGCGATCGAAAGAGGCCGGCTCTCCCTCGTCTGTATATAACTACGCCTCCTAGCACAGCAGTTTCCTTATTTGTGTGTATATCTGCATTTTACGGCGTGAATGATTATGTTATGACGCACACATTCAGCCAATCGGAGCGAGAAAATCGTGGGATGGTAGCGGTAAATGGAACTGCCGACCACAGTTTTCTTTCACAGATGTCAAACAATGATTATTACCCTAGAGAGAAACTAAAGAATCCTCGAAAAAATGAACAGAACACTTAAAATCATGTCTTGGAACTCTAACGGACTGCTGCAGTATCAAAATGAACTGCAAGCGATTCTTGAACTAGAGAAAGTTGATGTTTGTTTGATATCTGAAACCCATTTCACCGAGCAAACTTTCAAAAAGTTTAGAGGTTATATAACTTATACGTCTCTATATAAACTGTACTGTTTATAAAAAAACAGCCTAGCGATCTTGTGGACAAGTATGTTTTTTTTGCGAGCCTACGCTTAAAATTATGTCCTAATAATTTTTACGGCTTGGAAATCATTTTGTGTGTGCAACTCGTACTATAATGTTTTAGGAAACCGTTACATATTAAACGAGAAAGTATGTGCTGTAGCAGCAGGGACAAATCACTCGTGGAAAGTCATTTATGAGACTTGGAGTGGTGATTGAAAATGAATGATGAAAAATATCACTCACAGAATAGAAAATCTTTAAAAATACTCTTTCATATGCATGAAAAACAGCGAAAAATACATCTTTTATGTGAATGTAAAGTGAAAAAATTATTTATTTTTTCTAGCGGCTTTTTTGGAAGCTTTAAAATACAAGCAGCCGGAATTCCAACGGAGAGATTTAAAAGAAATTTAAATAGAAGTAAATTGGATTTAGTTGGTAAGTAAATGATTGAATAATGTTTACATCGGATTTATTCACATATTTGTTATTTTATATTATCTTACACGAGCTTAAAGGTATTTGTTGTTTTGTCTTAGGGTAAGGTATTTTGTGTCTACGTGTTTAGTTCAAAGCCATGGTTATATCTAAAAATGTAATATTTGAGATGAGTATATGCCCTATATAAAGTTAATGAATTCTTTCAGAGTTCTAGTAAATTTTTCGTTAAGAACGTTTTAGTAAGTCTACCACGCTGGCGACTAGAGGAAGTAAGTCATAATAGTCACATGTAGTGTCTTCTGTGGTGACTTTGTATACAAAATGCCCCAATCAGGGCGGTGTATTTCTAAAGGTTTATCGCTTTTTCTACCCGATTTTTCTTACCGCTTCTTCCTACTGGCCAATAATAAACTCTGACTTATCTCTACATCGATCGCTTTGTCGATGTCCACTAAACTGCGTATGTACTATAACGAAGTCTTTTTGAATGTAACATAGCGTTCAGTCATTTTCAATATTTGGCGCATTTCTGAACTGAAGTCGACATAATTTCATTCGTGGAATAATACCACTCGTGCTTTGGAAATTCTCAGATAAATACCCTCCTTTCTTTGCGAGTCGGGGATTTATCGACTATTTCTGCAGCACTCGTGGTAATACCTATGAATAATTCCATCTTTGTTATTTTCGAGTAAATCGATTTTAAGCGTAATAGTGGAGACGAACAGCCTCTTGTTTGTTTTGGAATGGCATTTTTCTGCGATACAATGCTTTTACCGAAAGGGGGTGGGTCTGTTGCTGAAGGGTACCATTTTTTCCGAATATTAGAAGTATTCTTATTTTCACTTACACACCTCGATAATTTTAGACAGACAGTTTTTAATTTTAACATTTTCATCACTTCATTCACAATGTTTTGGAGGTCATTGTGGCACAAATATATACATAAATTATCAAAGGATAAAAAAACACAATCGGAAAATTAGATTAATAGTAATGATAAACCACCTTTGTAATAAAATGACCTAATGTTACGGACATAAACTCACCATTCATTATTCCGACAACATTCCACCACACGCACACATATCACAATAAATTGAGTAGTTTAGAACTCTTCATATTATTATAGTTAACTGTGAATAGCAGGTCGAAATCTAGGGGGGAACTAACAAATACACCCGTTTTTTCGTAGTTGACAGAAGGGTGATATGAACCCGTAATACCAACTGTTTAAATTATTTTCTTTTCTTTCTGAAGTTCAATAACTAAAATTTGGGGATTCTCAAAATTGATTTTATGATTATTGTGAATTCTGTGCTACGATGGAATTTTCATTTTATGAAATTTCTTTAATATTTCAATTTCATTAACTCTTTCTTTTAATTTGCGTTTGGTTTGCCCTATGCACGATTTTTTACAATCTTCTGTTTATCTTATAAACTACCTTCTATTATGACTTCAACTTCCGTCTCGTTAGTAAGTGCAAAACGTCGCTATACTCTGTTTTCTCTAACGTGGCATTTGAGAGTAGTATCTCCAAGATGTGATATGGCACGATTTTTTTTTGTTTTTCTTGGTCCTGCCGCAGGATGCCGCATGATCGCGACTGTATCAAGCAGTGCTGCAGATCGAGCGACTCTAGCGGCACGACCGAGAAAGACGCGGAAAGCCGTGCCACATTCCATTTTGGAGATACTACCCTCTGATACCTCGTTAGAAAAACCCAAGTACATCTTAGGTGTGGCACTAAGGGTATTTATAAACCTCTCCCAACAGAGCTCTTAGGGGCCTGCCATCTGGGGGCTTGCTGGGAGGTCAAGGGGCGACTGCAATTCGCTGAGGGCCGTTCATAAATCGCAAAACCGAACACTGGCAACCTGCTACGCCTGGCAGGCCCCTGGCAGAGGTTTATAAATACGGCCGTTCCTGTTCAGAGGAGGCCACGTGCCCTGGCGTGTCTAAATCGTCGGCACCTGGAGATGTCACTGTACCTAGGACGCGCTAGCTTAAGTGCAATCCATATCAATATTAAACAACGAAATGATTAATATTATTAATAATATTAAAAATTCTGAGCTGATACTTTCAGAAACGAAGAATATTAATTTTTAAGAAAAAGCATACATTACTCAAACTAAGGAAAAGTGTTTTTCATCCCACCATGAATTTGAATTTAAAAACTGAAACGTGTTTGTTTTAAAAAAGAATGTCAATATAATATAAATTTTTATTTGAAAAACTTTTATTGGATTTCAATTGCTTTTTAGGACATTTTTGTTATTTACTGAAGGTTAAGAAAATGAACAATTATTGAATTTTGTAAGCAAGACTTAGAAATTTAATCTTAATACTGCGGTAGATTGATGCAATGACTCGTGGGAAGTTTGTACCGACTACCTATTTCAACGCACTCCATATTCGTAATTCATTAGCCCAGACTTTCTCTCATAACATAGTTTACAATTCTCTTGAGCGTAGGGTAGTTTTTGGATTTGATCGACCCTATGCAATGTGGCGCCAAAGAGACTAGGGCTCATCGCGGTACGTACCGCTTCTCCGGGGAAATTCCCAGAGAAGAGCACCTTTGCTCAAGGGATCATCCCGTAATACTAATCATCGGCCTGTACTTTACGTATTCGCTATTAAATGTATTACCAACGATTTATTTCTAAGGTAGTTGCTTGTGATAGACAATTTCAAACGCGATTTTTCCAATTCATTAGCTCTTGTATCTACGATAACATAACTAATAATAATATTATTATTATTATTATTATTATTAATAATAATAATAATAATAATAATAATAATAATAATAATAATACTTCTGTGTTCTAGTGTCTATTGGAGGAATAGCTGGTTTATTTTTGGGAGCGAGTTTGCTGAGTGTTGCGGAAATAGTCGTAATTTTCTGCATTCGCCCATTTTCAAAACGCTTTCCTTGCAAGTAAATTAATGAATTAATTAAAGCGTTATTAAGAAGAAACCAGAAAAGGATGAATTTTGACATTATTATAACATTTAATTCTTATCATTGAAATAATTTGTTAATTTTATATTGTATCTTGCTGTCTTTAATAGTGTTATATGTTTATGTGACGTTCAAAAGCTCTTAATGCGTTTTTTAAAATGTTTGTAACTAAATGTAATATTTAGTTTTAAGTGAGCAATTTAACTAAAATAAAATAAAGTAATTCAAATACTACGTTACAAACTCAAGAAATTAAAATTAGTTTAATGGTTTGAGATTATATTATTTGTCATAAAAATGAACGCACACGCATGTTCACAGTCAAAAAATTGACGCTTCATGAGTGTACAATTTAACGGAAGGAATTGCAAAATTCTTCTATCTTTTTATGAATTAAAATGTTTCAAAGCGTCTTCTTTTGTCAAACGCTCAATTATGTGTTAAAAATTGTTACTGTTATATTTGTTAATGCAATTTGTTTTGTTTATCAAATAAAATTAAGGTTCGTTATTAAAGAAGAGATTGAGAGAGTGAGGAAAGATAAAAAAATTGTTTATTTAAATCTGAGATTTAAAGTAAATCATTTGATTAAATCATCTTTACCCTATTCCTTCTCATAACGTTCCCAGAAGATTGGGAAACATCGTGAAATAACTGGATTGTTTTATTATATTGCACTTCTCTCTTCCGTAGTACGTCACACGCAATTTTTAACTGTTTTTGCACGTCATAAGTATTTAAAAATGCCCCTAAAATAGTTCCTAGATTATTTAATATTTTATTTCTTGTGATTAACATTTACAACTATGTAAACCATTTACTCTCTTGTTATCCCTGTCTTCTTAAACAAACCTTTTTTTCTGTTCTCATTTAAAATATTATATGCACTCTGATTATCTAAAGTGAATCTTCACGGAACTGATATGTCTCGTTATAAGAAAAAGCGTTCATACAATCCATGAACTAAATGGCCTCCGTGGCTATTGCGGTCTCGGGTGTCAGCCAAACGTTCAGAGACATTGCGGCTGATAAGCGTCGTATCAAGGGGCCGGCCAGGTGTCCACCTTAACACTTTGCAGACGTATAGCGTGCAGACTCCAGCGGCACAGGAACACAAACTTAAAGCATTTTCATTAAATATTTGAAGAGAAACTAATATTCAATAACATTGCAACTGTTCAAATTTATAATTTCTCAGATTGAATTTAAATTAGGGCAAACATTTACATATCCATCATAACACAGATTTAAAACTGCACAATTTTATTCTGTGTCGAGTGAGCGACGTTATTTTAGCATGAAAAAGAGCAGGATTGGCGTATTCGTATACTGTGTGGTGCGTCATGCTAAAACGTCATTTAATTTCTTTTAGCTAACACTAAGAATAAAACATGTAGTGTTTTATGGGGCAGGATTCTTCTGAGAGAATTTTGTGTTTTGAATGAAACTTTTATACTGGCTTTGTGTATATTGTGCGTGACTTTTTCTGAACGTTTTCCAAAATATGGTAAGCAAGTGTACTTGTCTAGTGTTAGTGTTACTTTAGTGTCCCTGTCATACACAACTCTTCACAACACCCTATTCAACACAAACACGCCGCCTTCTACTACATGTTACACAGATTACTAAGCCTGCTCTAAGATTACTAAGACTCTCACTAAATCTCATTTTCCGCAAGAACCGAACACAATTCAACACATTGCTATGGCAAATGGTTACAACACAACTCTTGTCAACAACATATTACGCCGCAAAATACACAAACGGAAACTGAAAATGTACACTACACTCTCTTCTAGAAAAAAGCGGCGTCTACGCACTACATTGCTACGATTGCGAAGCAAAATATATTGGTGAAACAGGCAGAATTTTCAATACAGTTATAAAAGAACATATACACGCTTGGAAACACAACACCTGCCAATCTCACTTTGCCAATCATTTATTTCAGACAGGCCACACATTCAATCCACACACAGACATTCACATACCGGAAACAGAAAATCAATATCATACCAGATTAACATGGGAAAACTTTCACATTCATCTCAATAGTTGCCTACTGAATGTAAACATAAATTACCCTCCCCTCTGCTAAAATTACTATTTGACACCACCCTCACACCACACTCTTCGGGGGTGACACAACGCAACACACCACACCCAGGCTATTAACCCTCCCCAGCCGGTACTTACGCTGCTAGGCCTGCCCGAACCCAAGTAGTCGTTTTTGTGACTTCCAGACAGCAGGTAAGAAACGGCACAACTTTTTGTTTTGTATTTTCTCTCTCAAAATTGTATATGTATATTTCATTCATTTCTTGCTTAGATTAAAAAAACTTCTATATCACAAAAAGGTTTAACACTCTGCCCCCTTCTATCTCTCTTTCTTTCATTCTTTCTTTAATTCTTCCCTTTCATTTCTTAAGAATTCTTAATTTTTCTTAATTTCTTAATTCTCCCCTTTCATTTCTTGCAAATTCAGTCAGCCTTCATACTGTCCGTTGTGTATATTTCGCGAATGTTCATTCCCGCCTGAGATATGGCATAATATTCTGGGGAAATACATCTTATAGCTCCCAGACTTTTAGATTACAAAAACGAATTGTACGAATAATAACCAAATCCCACCCACGTGATTCATGTAAGCCTCTCTTCATTAATCTAGGAATTTTACCATTACCGTGTCTGTTTATTTACGAATCAGTGGTTTTTGTCAAAAATGACTTGCTTAAGGGCGGGAATATATTTTCAGAAAATGCCGAAGTCTATTACTATAACACTCGACGTAGAAATCATATTCATCAGGTGACAGTATCAACAGCTCATTACAAAAAATTCACATACAATACATGTACATTATTTTACAACACTTTGCCAGATGACATTAAACGATTAAATTCAATAGAAAAGTTTAAATCTCAAGTGAAATCGTTTCTGCTGCATAACTGTTTCTATACAATTAGAGACTATACTGAGCATCACAAGAAAAGTAACATTAATTTTAACAATGATACATCATGCATTATTTACCATTTGGACTGTATAAATGAGTATAAACAACCTGTAACAACTATTGTACTACAGCTTCCAGGTCAATGACCCCCATCTCGATCAGATTTTTCGTCCAGTTTCCCTGATCCATTGAGCAAATGCTGAGATGGCCCCTTGTTTTGCTTCTGGACATAAATGTAACTTCATTTTCTGTGCACGTCTTCTAGAATTCAGTGGGAAATACAATTATTCAAATTATCGTTTCCATGTGTTCGCGGCAGGAAGTATTATTGCGAAGGACAACATGGATAAGAGCCAAAATTTATTGCTTATTTATCCTTGAAAATAGATTTTATTACATGGGAGCTTTTTTCCCCAAATTTAAGTAGTATATACTTAGTGTAGGGATCACAGAATTTTGAAAATGTACACACAATTCACTTTTCCCCATAGTACGTCATACGCAGTTTTTAACTGTTTTTTGACGTAAAAATAAATAAATAAGATTTTTTAAATTATGTAACTATTAATTCTAATTTTGTTTATATTTTTCTTGTGTCAGAAAACTGGTGATGATGGCTAAGGCTTCGAAAGCTGCTCTTATTGAAATAAATAGTATTGTTGAAAATGACAACGACAACGCCTTCAATCATTTCAATTATGTAAATGTCAACTATAACTCACCACTAAACCAACATACGCATATTGCGTCACAGACACACCCTTCACACACAAAAGCAGATGCTCAGTTGAATAGTGGGTCGTTAGCGGCATGGAAAGGGAACATTGTTTACGCCAATGAGAATGTAGTTTATCAGTTGTGTATTCGAATTGTTATAAATTGCATTATTTTAGAATGAAAGAAAGAATGTAAGAGGCTTTCTCTGTTAGTGATTATTAAAAGGGCATTTAATACAAATTACATTGGGCGAATTGATCGCGTCATAATTTAGAAGTAGAGAGGTGTCATTGTTTTGTGACATCGCGGGAAGGGATGTGGAGAAATTTACGCTAGAAAAATATTGAAATTAAAGAAATAAAGATATTAAAAACATTTTTTGGCTGTAGATGTGTGTGGTTGTTGGGACGAGGCTAAAGAACCTTTAAAAAATATTACTTCAATGTTGAGTTATAGTGTAACTACTCATATGTCACCGAGAGCGGTGGCTCAGTGCATCAAGTGATGTCACTACAGTGGCTCCGGGAGGTCCTAGGTTCCAGTCCCGACGGTGGCAGAATTTTCGATACTAGCTTGTCAGCTAGATCGAATTCAGTCTGGAAGAGAATTCTAGCGGCTGGCTGCTCTGATCAGTAGTTTTCCGTGGTTGCTCCGATCAACACCAGGCGAATGCCAGAGCAGTACCCTAACAAACGGGCCACGGACCGCGCGCGATCTTTCCTTCCTCTTCCTTGTCCTATCCTCTCCCCTTGCACACACTCTTACACTAACATGCACTCTACTACCACATATTCCGGGAGAGCGGTCGGGAGCTTAGAGCTTATCCCTGTAGGGGCAATGCCCCGCTGGTGGGAGAGTCCTTGTTAGGAGGAAACCCCTCTAGCCGACGGTAGGTCGGCGCCGGATGTCGCCATCCAGCGAGGGAAGATCACGGCCATCTCTCGAGGGAAAAAGCACTACACTTACGGGACTAATGATCTAAACTGTTGACGCGCCCGGAATCAATAACCAACCAATAACTATAAATCAATCAAAAACTCGCATGTCATTTGGTTTAGGGAAACTTTTTAGTATGTTACTCGGGGGTACTCTTTACTTCAGGAATTTCACTTTACATTTTCAATTTTTAAGGACGGCGTTAGTTTTGTGGCTAATTGTTTTATGGTTCATTTTAGACATCATTAGGAAACAAAGTGTTCGGGCCAGAAAAATAAATGTACTGCATTAGTTTGAAGTTGATTTATTTTTATCGTTATTTTTTAGAAGAAAGGAGTCAAATGAAACCCCTTGGGTTGCCACTATTACCTCTTAAAATCGCTACGACAGATCAACTGAAAATATACTCACTTTGTTGAATATTTAATTTTGACCTTTGCGATATACATTTTTGTGGATGCGAAGCAAAAAGTCAAAGTTTTCAAATTATGTTTAATTTTTTTTCATTGGGAAATTCTTACGAAAAAACAAGAGGTGACTTATCTTAAGCATCTTTTGAGCCGCTCTAAAACGTATGCATCAAAAATGCGTTGGAGGAATACTGAGTGGTCCATTCATCATAACATTGTACTTTCAAAATTACCTACATATGTAATCCGTGGTAGTGCTGTAGATCCCCCCCCCCAACGATCCCAGAGGGTGGAAATACCTTACTGGAATGATGGAAAAGTATGTACACACCATTCCGACTCTTTGCATATTGAGTTCCTCAGGGATTGATTTTAGGCCCTATTCTCTTTTTACTATTCGTAAACAATATGCCCTCGACTATTCGAAACCGGAGAACAGTTGTCTTTGCGTATGATACAAATAGTCTTTGCAATAAAGAAACTGTAAATAGTACAAAATAAGTTTCAAATTGGTTCCAAAATAACAAATTAATAGTAAATAGAAAAAAACGGTTTTAATGCAGTTTTCCATATAAAAAAACAGTTCTGTACTCCATTGAAAATGAACGGTGTACCATTGGCTGATGTTAAGGCAACAAAAAATTTAGGTCCCTCAATTCAGCCAAACCTCAAATGGAACTACCAATGTTATGACTAGAACACAAAATTAAGTTCATTATGCTACGGGATCAGAATTCTTTCATATTCAGCCAACCTTCATACTGCTCGTTGTGTATATTTCGCGAATGTTCAATTCCGCCAAAGATATGGCATAATATTCTTAGGAAATACATCTTAGAGCTCCCAGACTTTTATATTACAAAAAGGAATTGTACGAATAATAATCCCCCTCGTGATTCTTGTAAGCCTTTTTAATTAATCTAGGAATTTTTTCATTCCCTTTTCTGTTGATTTACGAATCGGTGGATTTGGTCAATGACTTGCTTAGATCAAAAACTTCATTTTTGTCCAAAATGACCCGCCCTTAGGCGGGGATATATTTTCAGAAAACGTCGATGTCTATAACTATTGACCATCATATACAACCTAAACGTCTTCTTTTACAGAAATTTGTGACAACTGAATTGTTTGACTAAACGACAGTCACAATTGTCAAAACATATTACAAGTACCAAGAGATGGGCAGTCTACTAAAATTTTGAATCGGTTACTCAAAGGGAAGATCGACTTGCTGAAGTACTCACTCGCCCCATTGAAAACAATATGTAAGAAGGGGAGAAATGTGAATAATTCTCTAAGTAGTAGGGCAGCTGTTCATTAGGACCCTCAATTTGACTATTTACGCAATTCTTAGGTTCAAAATGGTAAAATGGAAAATGTGTATATGTTTTCAGTCCATTCAGTAAATTTTTTTCTTCAATATGCGAAGGCAGTTTGAACAGTGGTGTGTAATTTAGGAATGATCATTTACATATTAAGACTAATCTGTACAGTTTTTGTCATATTAATTGCAGTTGTACTTTTTTCTTCTACATGCGAAGAAGTTTATTGCAGTGGTTGGTAATTAAGCAATGGTCATTACAATATTAAGACTAATATGTGCAGTTGTTTTGCGAAGAAGTTTCATTTCATATTGGTATGTGCAATGGTAAATGTTTGCACGAAATAAGAAAATTCAAAATATTATGTATGGAGATGGGGGATTTTTTATGGGGGTTCAATAAATTGATTTTTCGTGGTATTTATCGAAACAATTACAAAAAAAACTTATGTTATGGTAAACAGTTGCTAATTGACTGTGTCTGGCAGTTTATAAAAGAATATCAGAATTATAGAACCGTTTTGATGTATACAGTATTTCACTTCAAGATTTTAAACCGAATTTCTCGTTTCAAATTTCGTGATATAATGATGATGGCTGAGCCACCGAAACGGGTCGTTTTAAGATTTAATATGTTTGTCAAATCATTGAATATTAATGAAGACTCACTATTTGGCTTTGATTTATACTTCTCATATTTGATGATACTAATGACTGATACGTCAAAAGTTATTATTAAATCAGATTTGTTAAGAGAAAATAGTGCATTGGAAACTGAAAACGTTTCCACAATATTGAGTAGTCCAATATCACGTTTATTGGACTTAGTATTACATTGAACATCTCAGATAAACGAAGTATGCCACTTATAGTTATAATAAGTTTCATTGTTTATTCTCAGAGGATTTTCACAATACTATAGCGAGTCGAAATTAAGTGTTATATTGCATCCATATTTGACGTCAAGACAATGTATGTGTAAGAGATGTATGTAATGTATGTAGGAAACGTATACACACGGTCGAGTGGAATAAAATCACAGATTGGCAATGTGTTGCTGTCAAAATGAGAAGATGGACGAAATCAGAGAGAAAATGAACGTACCATTTTAATAAACACTCAACATTTATCTTATTAACAACGACATTGATGAGGAGGTAAGAATCTCGGTGAAACAATGGCTATAACATCTTTCCTTACTGTATTTAAGTGGGAGAATTGGCCTTACGGCCTGAACCTCGTTATCATCAAACTTAATATTATAATAACAGTATTAATAATACATATTTTATTACCGTGCGTATCTTAATATTATGTACATTGCATCAATACGTATAGAAAATGTTCAAGCTCTATTATATGAACGTATCAGAGCAGGGAGTTCATAATATCAGAGGCTTATTTCTCTCTGTTAAAAGCACGCGAACCAGCGGCACAAAATTACTGAGCGGTGCATGTTCTTTGACTCAAGAGCAGGTGGTATTTACGGAGCTGTCCGACAAATAGTGGATTATTGTGTCGCGAGTGAATAATAGCTCTGCAGATAACTGTTATTAGTGTTTGTAAGTGATTTCTCAATACCAAGAATGAAGACAGCGACAACCGTGGCTGATACGATTGCTAACATGGGTTTTTCTGACTACAGGGAAACCCTAACCTCCAACAACACCGAACAACACCAAGTAAGCGAAACTTACGCTGTTACCCAGAAAGATTCGACAATGTTACCTAGAAAGATGTAAGAAAGATTTTACTAGGAAAGATTAAGCTATAATCATTGATGCAGAAGTGGGATTAAGCATTAAAGAATACATAAATAAGATTGCATGAATAGTTGATTACAGTAACATACGATTCGCATCTTGTATATCCAATAACCGTATCTACATATTTCTCTCAAGCCCTGAAATAGCTAAGATACAAAGTCATAGAAATATATAAACCTAGACAGGACGAGACAATTAATTAATATGAATATCAGAGGCATCATCTGTAATGTTGCCCAGTGATTCCTGACGATGAAATTCTATAGAAATTGTACTAAATTAAAAAAGAATGAAAACATGGTCTAAGATTTCCTTGATTAGTGCAGGCACGTCAGAGCCTGGCTTATCTCATATTTTGAATTATTATTATTATTATTATTATTATTATTATTATTATTATTATTATTATTATTATTACTCCTACTACTTGCGTATTTGCCAGTGATATCCACGCCACCGACCCCGGAGATATTAACGTGTGTAATTGTGGGAATCAGCTTTTAACGGCTGTATCCCTTGATAAGAAAAGGTTATCAGCTTTGAATTATGAATAATGAGGTGAGAGGATGATAATGAGGGGTGAAGGGACAATCACAAATACGACTGCCTAAGTAGGACTCAGACGTGCAGCCGCCTCGGCGCAGACGATGGCTACCGTAATCGCTGCGCCCCGAGGCCGGCTTCATTATTTGTTACTTGTTAATTGTTATCACTATTGATATTATTATTAGAGTATCATTATTATTATTTGAGTATTATTATTAACACCATTGTAACCGGGAGCGGTAGTTCAGTGCATCAACTGATGCCACTACAGCGCCTCTGACCGTGAGGTCCTAGGTTCGAGTCCAGACGGCGGCAGAATTTTCCACACTAGCTTTTCAGCTACGTCGAATTCAGTCGCTGTCTGGAGGAGAATTCTAGCGGCCGGCTGCTCTGATCGGTAGTTTTCCGTGGGGTCTCCGATCAACACCGGGCGAAGGCCGGAGCAGTACCCTACCAAACGGGCCACGGACCGCGTGCGCGATCTGTCCTTCCCCTTCCTTGTCCTCTCTTACACTAACATGCACTACACTACCACATATTCCGGGAGACCGGTCGGGAGTTTAGAACTTATCCCTGCTGGGACGGTGCCCCGCTGATGGGAGCGTCCTGGTTAGGGGGAAACCCCACTAGCCGACGGTAGGTCGGTGCCGAATCTCGCCATCCAGCGAGGGGAAAATCACTGCCATCTCCCGAGAAAAAACATGCACTACACTAATGGGAATAATGACCGAAGCAGTTGTCGCGCCCGGAAACACGAAAAAATCAATCAATGAAACATCATTATAGTGAAACGCATTTTTCTCCATTAATGGGAATATTATTGTGACGAGATAACCATTTAACAAAAAAAAATTATCCCATCGACCAAATGGCCTTACAGAAGTGAGAAACGTATTTACACTAACGTAATGGAAACTTCCTAAAGTTATTTCGAATCTACTTACTCGGCAAAAACTACGTATAAAATTTTAATTTATGTAGATGTCGGTTAATGATTTAGGGAAAGGGTAGTTTAGGTAGATTTTTGAGGGGTTTGGAAATTTTTAGTTGACTTTTGCTTTTAAAGCAATTTCACGAGGTTTTTGATGAATCTAGAGTTAATTCTGTTTGGGGTTTTGCTTATCCTAATTGAAAATGGGCTGTACTTGAGCGGGAAGGTAATGGAGTGAAGAATTTCGAGGATAAGCGGATTAGACGGTCTGTAATTAATGATATTTGGAGTTCGTAATGCATTAATTTATTGGGTATAAACCATTATGCGTTGATAAATCTTTGGAGAAATTTGTTTTGGAAAGTTTGTTAAGAGTTGGTGTTACTAGATGCAACGTTTATTCAAGCGTATGTCAGTGTGAGCGCGATGGTACTTGTGTAGAGAAGCACTTTAGTTTCAACTTTTAAAGGTGATACGAGATAAGCATTCATTAGTGCTAAAGTTTTCAGAGATATCAGATGGTTACAAATGTTCAAGTGGAGAGTTTTATCGAATAGTTTTACCCTTATTATCTGCACTTGTATTTATGGATTGGTAGGCGGAAGCAATTTATTCCGCGAGATAGGGGTGCTGAGTTCTATATTGCGTGCTTGCGCACAGTCTTTGTGTGTGGTTGAATGCACGCCTTAGAAAACAGAAGAAAAAGCCTTCGTTTGGAGGGTAGACTTTATGGAACTTCAACAAGACATTTACGCGTTTTAATTGTTAACTTCAGGCGTGAGTCACGCTAAAATAACTGCACGGAGCTCATTATTAGCACAGAAGTCTGCATTGACATCAATTTCTGGGAAACAAAAGGTTGGAAGTTTGATTGAAGGAAAATATTGTAAACTATTCGTAACGATAAGGAGAAATGATCTGTAGAAAACCTATAGCAATTTCAAAGAATTACACGGAGCTAACTTCAATAAGTGGATTTCGATATTTGACACAAGATGGTCGCAAATTCATTGAGAGGTGAGTTGTGACGTAAGTGTTTATCATAGTTTTATTCCTAACATAAGGTTCCTAATAAAAGTATTGTAGTTTTCGAGTTACCGTTCCTTCTTTTTTAAAATTTCTTTCCTACCCGTGCGGCCGTGCAGGCCTTTCGGGGATTATTATTTATAAAATATACATTACATTCAAAAGTTAACAGTCTCGTTCAGTACATCAGGGCACAAGCACTCTTACTTGAGCTTTTGTTTTAAATTATATACAGGTTCCTATTTACTTTTAATATATTGAGAGAAAGTAACATTGAGAGAAAAAATAATATAAATAATTACAATTGTAACATATATACATTTTTTACAATCACATATAATGTTTATAATCATATCACCATCAATTCATGGCGGCTTTAAGCGATCTTTAGGAAAGCGTGACAATATCCTTGATCGAGCGTAGGCTGTACGGCCAAGGTTCAAAGTTCTTTTGCTGGCAGAAGCTTCAAGACTTAAAAAAATTTCGATATTTTATTTACGTACACTTTAATGCTACCAATGTTTAATTCCCTTTGGATTTATGTGTTAAGAATAAACTAGGGAGCTTTGGTAACCGGTCTTATCAATATGTTTTGGATGATTTCTAATTTATTAGTATGAGTGTTTGCAGCACCCTCCCGCACTGAGAATGCATAGGTGAGCGATGGACGGATTATTGATTTATAAATTGTTACTCCGTTTCTATTCTTATACCTGAGTTTTTATTTACTATTGGGTAAAGTTTAACAATGTTTGCAAACATTTTGTTTGCAAGATCAACTGTGGTTCTTCCATGTTAATCTCCTATCTACTTTGACTCCTAGGTATTTGACGAGTTGGATATTGTTTAGCCAGAGAACCAGATTGTTAGGGAATGTTAAAACTGGAGGGGTTATAAATCTTTCAAGCAAGAACATTTTAGCTTACGATTTATTACGGTTTATCTGGATTATCCATTTATCAGTTCATTTAATTACGGCATTTAAATCGTATTGTCGGTATTCCAGGGTAATTACCAGTTTTCCATGTTGTGTAAAGATGGCCGTTTCATCTGCAAAAAGGGCTATTTCGGTATTCATTAGTTATGGAAAATCGGCAAGGTAAATTTTGAATAAAGTCGGTGATAGTGGGAAAAATTGTGGAACTCCAACTGAGATTCTGTATTTATCTGATATGATGTCGTGTATTTTAATATTGAATGACCTATTTAGCAAGAAACTTACAATTATATCTTGAAGATATTTGAGAATGTATAGATGTTAATTTGTGTATTTCAGTCCTGTGTGTCAGGCACGGTCGAACGCTTTAGTCACATCCAAGAATAGAGTTCTCGTGTACTTTTTCTCATGAAAACTTTTCGCAATCAAATCCGTAACTCTTAAAATTTGATGTTGAGAAAAATTTGCTCAAAAGCTGAACTGGACATCAGGTATGGTCTTTGTATCGTATAAGAATTTATTTAAACGAACAAAAATAAGTCCATCAAACACTTTAGCTAATGAAGGTAATAGGCTAATTGGCCTGTAATTGTATAGTTTTGACGCTGCGTTTAGTATTGCTGCTATAGCTGCAATTGTGGATTTCGGTAAGTCTTTTAATATTTGGCTAGTTATTTGGTCATGCCCAACCGCTTTTCTGATTTTGAGAGTGTTTATTGTGCGTTTAAGTTCTACCTTTCCTTCTAAAGAACCCGTGGTTCTTTGGTCAAAGTAAGAGCGCTTTAATTGCAGGATTTACAAAATATAAGTTTTATTGCTTGATTCTCAGTTTAAAATAATACCCAATTGTACCCAAAAATACCGTATTCAACAGAGCCTGGAGAATATTGTAAAAACTACCAAGTCCCTGTACCAATAGAAAGATGTCGCAAGTCTCTAGCAACGGGAGCTGACCATTATTCAAGAACAACGCCGCCTTCTTGCTCTTTCCGCTTTGTCGCTCCCGGCCGCGCCGCTGAACTGAACGGCTGCTCGCGAGCGCGCGTCGAGCAGTGGGACTGGGAGCGGTGGCTCAGGGCATCAGCCGATGTCACTGCAGCGCCTCTGACCGGGAGGTCCTAGGTTCCACTCCCCTCTGCGGCTGGAGTTTCGACACTAGTTTGTCAGCTAGGTCGAATTCAGTCGTTGTCTGGAGGAACATTCTAGCGGCCGGCTGCTCTGATCGGTAGTTTTCCGTGGTTTCTCAGATCAAAACCAGGCTCTAAGCTCCAGACCGGTCGGGAGCTTAGAGCTTGTCCCGACTGGAGCGGTGCCCCGCTGGTGGGAGGTAATTGGTTAGATGAAATCCCGCTAGTCGACGACAGGTCGGCGCAGAATCTCGCCATTCAGTGGGGGAAGACCTTCGTCATCTTCCGAGGAAGATCATACACTACACTTACGAGACTAATGACCGCGTTGTTGCTGCGCACTCGATCAGTAACAACCAACCAACTAACCATCCAATCGAGCAATGGAGAGAAAGTATTACTACGCCACTTTTCTTCACTGATGGATTGAAGTAATTCGGGTAGAGAGGGTGATTAATTTACGAAATCGGCCACTAGATTTTATGAAGAAATGCCAATTGCTGGTGAATTAGTCATGACTTTGCAACTTTCTCAATAATTTGTGTTCTAACTTTCTCAGGACTTCGAGGTATCTCTTGTGATGGATCTTTACCTGCTTCGGTCATTTCGTTAGATTTTTGGGGAAAATCACAATGTTCTCGTCTTCAACAGAAAGTAGTTTCTATTTCGCGCCAGTGAATATGTGTTTGTAATGACATCAGTGCTCGCTGCGAGCTTTTGCCTCCAACTATTTATTGTGCCAAAGAGGGGGAAGTATGGTCAAGAAAAGTTTAATAGACGAGCGATTAATAGAAGTGGAGAGAGGACCGAAAAGTTAGCATTGCAAAGTTTTCAAACTAGTGGTGCGACAACAGAACATACTTTCTCCGTTACCGGAAACAGCTAAGAAACGAAGCACCTATTGGATTATTTTAGGATCTCTCAAAAACTTTTGACGTCATTGATCATGACAAAAATACCTTCATATGGAATCCGTGGTATTGCCCTAGATTGCTTATTATTGTACCATAAACAACGATCTCAGAGAGTAGAAATACCTTACTGGAATGATGGAACATTATGTTCGCACCTTATATATGACATTAAAATATTAAATTCGATCGAAAAGTTAAATCCCAAGTGAAATCGTTTCTGCTACATAACTGTTTCTATACAATTAGAGATTATACTGAGGATTACAAGGAAAGTAACATTAATTTTAACAGTGATATTTAATGTATTATTTACCATTGGACTGTATAATTCTAAACAACTTGTAATAAGTCTTGTACCGCAGCCTCTGGGTCAATGACCCCCATCTCGATCAGGTGTTTCGTCTAGTTTCCCTGATCCATTGAGCAAATGCTGAGATGGCCCCTTGTTTTGCTTCTGGACATAAATGTAACTTCATTATCTGTGCATGTCTTCTAGAATTCAGTAGGAAATACAGTAATTCAATTTATCGTTTCTGGACGGGGCGGTTGCCTTTGCTTTTAGTGGACTGTATAATTAGGTGTTGGATGTTAGCAGGCAATCCACTCAGTCCCTTCCGACGCTCGTAGGGAATCTTGCAGTGATGTGGGTTATGATGGAAACACAATTCTCACCTTGCAGAATGATGTTTAATAACTTTTGAATTGTCACAATTGTTTTTTACAATTAAAATACACTTTTAGTACAGTTCTCAATGTGAGAATACAGCAACCTTCCATCATGAATCACAAAGGGCGAGCACATGTGCTCGCCTGGCAACTTACTTGCAACTTCGTGTGAAACACATTGATTAGTTCAATTTATACACAATGCTGAACAATAACAAATTTAAATAATGTGGCTTTTCACTTTGCCACAACATGAGTACAGAATGTTACTTTCTGTATGAGATTTTTACGTGATATATTAACACGGAGCCCGAGACATGTTTCTCGCGAGGCTGCCTCTCAGCGACTGACTTCTTATCGGTTGCGGGTACGCGACGAGGGGATTTGAACTGATTTGAACAGGCCAAGTAGCGACTGCTTTTCCGTGCGGCGCGGTGATGCCGCTCGGCTTGTGGACATTTCCATGCCGCGCTTCGGTGTTGCCGCCTAGGGCGTAGGAAGTGTATTATTTTATACCTCCCTTTTCTGCTTTTGCGTGTGGGCCCGAACAGTTTCCATGTTGTCGCGGCAGGAAGTTCCTTGATGAAGGACAAATTGGGGGATAGAAGCCCAAATTTATTGATTTACCCATTAAAATAGATTTTATTACATTGGGCGAATATTTTATAACAATCCTAGCAATAAACGCTCAATCTTCAAGTTGTATATGGCTTAGTATAGGGATCACAGAATTTTGCAAACGTGCACAGAATTCACTTCTTCCCGTCGAACACACACAGTTTTTTGACGTAAAATAAAGTAAATAAATAAATAATAAAACTCGCTCTACGTAGCAATGTAGATTTGATGTATGAATTTCCCAACCAAATCGCTTCTCATAAAGGCAAATTTACATTAAAAAGTTGGTATAATTTAATAAATGCGGATGAAATCCTAACACGTTTGGTTTGTTTAATTCGCCGTTTTCTCATGAAGTATGCTTGCCTCTTCTTTCTGTCCGTGAGAACTTGTCGGCTGTAGTACAGTCGCGGAGTATTCCGTGCACTCGAATCCGTGCCCACGGTCGTTCGCGTGTTCGGAAGTCAGTCCACCCTTATTGGAGGATCAACCCTTTGGACTTCAATGGATCAGCCCTTTCGACTGTCGTCTAAAATTCCCGAGACGACAGGACGCTAGTGTACTTATTTGAGTTTTCTTTTCACCTCTTGTGTAAGTAAATAAGTTGTGTATCGAAGAACAAAACTCATCAATTAATTTTATATAAGCAATTGATAAAAGGAGACACGAAGTTTTCAACTGACGGACAAATAATATTTTGCCAATGTTGCTGTAAAGAGGTATGTGAAAATGCTTTTTATTATTGATGGTTTCAAGCAAATGTTCTTTTAACCTTTTTCTTTCTTTTTTTACAACGCATTGCAAAATGAAATTAAACAATTAAAATTGGTACACACATTTAAGTTAAAAGTAAAATCTTTTCTGCTGCAAAACTCTTTCTATACAATTAGAGACTGTACTGATCGTCAAAAAGATAAATAATGTTTACTTTAACAAAACCAAGATATAGTATATTGAATTAGTTTACATTTGCATTGTATAATTTAAAAAAAGACTTAAATACCTGTAACAAGTAATGTACTTCAGCTACCGGGTCAATGACCCCCATCTCGTTGGGGTTGTCGTCCAGTTTCCTTGATCCATTGAGCAAATGCTGAGATAGCCCCTTCATTTGCTTCTGGACGTAAATATAGTTTCACTATGCGCACGTTTTGTTGAGCTTTCCTTTTGCTTGTAGTGGTAGTAGAGCTCAGGGTGAGTTTCTGTTTTGTTAGCAAAACGCACGACTGTACGTTATGTATTAGAATGTCTGGTTTATTTGCCGGGATCGTTTTATCAGTATGTATTTGAAGGTCGTAATATATTTTGAACTGTTTACTTTCTATGATGAATTTGGCTTTGTATTCATAATAAGGGATGATTTCCTCTTCTGCCAGTACAATATTTGCAGTAAGGTTGTGCCGATGTAGATACTCCGTGTTGGCGAGGTTTGTGCACCCAGTGATGAGATGGTCTATTGTCTCTGATGATCGATGGCATACTCTGCATCCGTCATTAACTTATAGTTTTTCAATAAATCTTTTGTAGTTATTTGTTGAAATAACTTAATCCTGAATTGCTTGAATGCAACCCTCAGTCTCTCCAAACTGTAACTCCGACGGTTGGTCGCACCTACCTGGGCTCGTGTTGCCGGCTAGCTCAGGAGGCGAGTAGAGCCTGAAATTTAGATGGTGGACGGACGTGGCTACGTGATAGAGGTCAATTGAAAGAAAATTTAAAGAAAAAAATAAATTTAACGAGAAATTTAAAAAAATAGAAAAATTAGCAGAAATAGTTATAATTATCTGAGCTCAGTTTCAAACCCTGGCTTTTTATCATGCAGTCTTAAAACTAATACAATTAAATCTTATGATTATTGCTTGAAACAAATAAAGGAAAATTTAAACAGAGATGCGCTTACAAAATTACAAGAAAAGGGCCAATGCGTAGCCAGCATCTTCTGAATATTAAATATAGTCCAGGTAAGCCTGAAGTGCGTGATAAATGTTCGTTTTGTTTGCCGGAGCTCGACAAATAACTAAAATCACCATGTGCGGCAGAGGAACTCGCTGGGGTGAATGGCCTCCAAGCAAAACAGCTGGGCTCCTTTTCTTCTGGACAGCACGTCCCTTTGGGTGACGCAAAAGGGTTTCTTCTCGTAGCCTGCTTCCCATTCAGGAGAGCAAAACCAACAGCGACATCAGCTGTGGCGTCTGCGGCAGCGGTGACGACGTTATCGGTGACGACAGTTTATAAGTCCGAACGTTAGAATAAAACACGATACTCGTCGGGAGAATTATCACCGACTTCACTAATTATCGTAGTCGCGTAACTTGCGACACTTGGCGCGGGCGTAAACGAGTAGAGATAAAAAAGAATAACAAAATTGAATAAATTTCCTTTTCATCTACCTAACACTTGGTGTGTTAATAACACCCCTGCGCTTTTATCGCGCTAATTCGCGCTACCCTAGCGCCCACCCACTTCTGCCTCACGCGGCTCTGTGCGGCCCTTCCGTCCGGCGACCTGAACGCTTCTGACCTGCACGACTCTAGCGCCTCCGCGCTTCTGATTCTCCTCCGCGCTTCACGGCGCCCACACCCTTCTTTCCCCCCCCCCCCCCAATTTCTACGAATGTTTTAGAACATTTTGCTGAATTTTTAGGCGTGACGTTACTGGGCGAAAGTTACTACGCGTACATGATTTTACACCAATCAGATTACGCGTTTCTCAGGTAATTTTGATGGAATTTTCCAGAGACAGCCGAAAGCGCTCTTTCTCGCACACTTCCTATAAACAAACCTGGGCGGTCTTCTAAAATTCCTCCGAGCAGCGTGGTCGATTGTCCCCTGGGGAGATACCAAGGCGCGTGTCACAAACATTGCGCCCCCTCGCTCGTCCGAGGCGACGCCAATAAGTCGCGTTTGCAGCTGCGCGGAACTAATTGACCCTTTCACTGCCTACGGGAGGCGCACCCGGTTGCAACACCCACTGCGGAGAAGTTATTACAAAATAAATGTGTATATTTGATTACGTCACAAAATAGAGCCTCATCTCTGAGCCATCGCACTGAGGCGTCGTAGTCGGCATTTTCTAGAGCATGGGGAAATCTACCATGGAGAGGTTTGGACTTCCATACCTGTAACTTCCATTTATTATTATTATTATTATTATTATTATTATTATTATTATTATTATTATTATTATTATTACTATTATTATTACTATTTTTTTATCTTTCAATTATTAATAGTTAAATAGTTGGGAAGGAATTTTGAAACTCAAGAAAGCGTTCGCAGATTATTTTCTTCCCCATACGTCACATACAGTTTTGATTGTTTTTGACTAAATAAAAAATAAATAAAAACCTGGGCAAGATGGTGCCTTGGTCACTATCGTAACTGATTGCCTGGAAGGAAATGGTCCGCACAGAAAATTTTGTTACAAAGAGGTCTTGTAAAATAATGTAATATTATAATTCGGTGTTTACATGATCTTTACACACATAACTATATTTATCAAGTTCTTTTTATTTAAAATTATTTAAATAAATTTATAAAAATCATCAAACACTTGTTGATTTATAAATTCGTTATTTTTCTGTCATATAAAGCAAAAAAAAAAAAATAACACATGCTAAATTCTCATGGTTTCAAAATATACACACACGATCCCTTTACTCCCTTCCTTATAAATACAAATAAAATTACTTTTATAATATTTGAACCCGTGTCTTCCTACTACCGGTTGTGATACACCATTCCAACGAATTTATACATCGTGAATTCGTGAAATCGATCCTATACAGGAAATCGGGAATAATATTACTATTATTTCAGGAAGATGTGAAAATTTTAATTTTGCACTAGCATTCAGATTGTGTCTATCTAATAATAATAATAATAATAATAATAATAATAATAATATAATTATAATAAAAATAATAATAATATCTCCATGAAATTTCTGTCATAAACCGTATAAAATTACCGGCTTGGTTTCAGAAAATTCTACCCCGCTTGTGACATCAAAACATGTGGACACATAACACACACACACACACACACACACACACACACACACACACACACACACACACACACACACACAAAGAACAAACATAAAATACCCTTTTAAATGACCTAGAATCTAATATTTACGATGTACATTTTCTTCCAATATTCACACAGTTAAATATTGTCAACATTCACACGAGTGCACTTTACCAGCTTAAATAATTTAAAAACAAATGAATGGCCATGTCTTTTCTCTAAGGTCTTAAAAACTAACAATCTTGGCCTTGCTATAAATTTTGATGACACAAATATATATATATATATATATATATATATATATATATATATATATATATATATATATATATATATGTGTGTGTGTGTGTGTGTGTGTGTGTGTGTGTGTGTGTGTGTGTGTGTGTGTGTGTGTGTGTTTTTAACTTCCCCTTTTGCTTCACGACGATTGGCTGCCACAGGTGGCCATGTTCCAACATTTCAAAAAACAAACAAACAAATGATCTCCAAAATTAACTTCATGAAATTTCGAAACACGCGATGCGTCCACCACGGCAACTGGAGTTTATCTCTTAAGTAATCGTAGGTGCGATCTATAATCACACGATGCGTTCACCACAGCATCTCTGTCACATCTCAATTTTTTTTATTCTACCATACCGCGTAGTTTAAAACAAAAGACAACTCTTCTCTAACAATGCTACTGTTTCTTTACATCTTTCTTTTTTATATTATATTGTCTTTAATAACCTTTGAACGTTATTATAAATTCCTAAATGTATTTCAAAATATTTATAATGTTCGTACCCCCTTTTCCAATCACTTGTTTTCTTATTTTAACATTTACCAGTAATCGTTCGTCATGTTTGTGAGAACATTCGACTGTCTCATTCCTAATATGGAAAGTTACTTAATTATCACGGAAGTTCTTTATTAATGACAAATTACACGGTTGCGACGCGTCGTTATTTATAAATATGTATAGTTTTTATTTATTTATATTCTCACAGTCTATTTTGGGCACAGTTCTTTAGAATATCAATCATTTAAAGAAAACTTCTTCCACTCATGCACCTACACATGTTTTCGTTCTTATTAACATACGAAATTTAAGTGTTTTTTAGTCCTAATCCAATGTTTTGAATTTATTTTGGACGCGTCTGATTGCACCGTCACACTTAACACCGAACACTATTTGCATTATTTACTGTGGGTAATAAATACACATACACTCGTATAAAAATTATTTACACTATACATGCCATCGTCCCTCTCATTTTAACAGCGGTTGCTACTTAATCTAACACCGAACACTATTTACATTACGAATGTACACTGGGCAATCCATACTCATACACTTATAAACACAACACATAAACTCATTTAAACACTTTTACACTGTATATGCTGTCATCCACCTCATTTAAACCGCGACTGCACGAGCCATCCACTGCCTCTCCTCTCCCACCGAGCCCAGGGGTATTGTGTTGGTGTTTTGGATCGCCTGTACTCGATTGATTGATTTTTTCGTGTTTCCGGGCGCGTCAACTACTTTGGTCATTAGTGCCGTTAGTGTAGTGCATGTTTTTTATCGGGAGATGGCGGTGATCTTCCCCCGCTGGACAGCGAGATCCGGCGCCGACCTACCGTCGGCTACTGGGGTTTCCTGCTAACCAGGACTCTCCCACCAGCGGGGCACCGCCCCAGTCGGGACAAGTTCTAAGCTCCCGACCGGTCTCCCGGAAAGTGTGGTAGTGTAGTGCATGTTAGTGTAAGTGTGTGTGTACGGGAAGAGGATAGGACGAGGAAGAGGAAGGACAGATCGCGCGCGGTCCGTGGCCCGTTTGTAAGGGTACTGCTCCGGCATTCGCCTGGTGTTGATCGGAGAAACCACGGAAAACTACCGATCAGAGCAGCCGGCCGCTAGAATTCTCCTCCAGACAGCGACTCAATTCGACCTAGCTGAAAAGCTAGTGTCGAAAATCCTGCCGCCGTGGGAAGTGGGAACCTAGGACCTCCCGGTCAGAGGTGCTGCAGTGACATCAGTTGATGCACTGAGCTACCGCTCCAGGTCCTGTACTCGACAGGGATGAGGTAATCCTGGGCAGTGTGGTGAAAATAGTAGGCAGCGCTCTCCGCTGTAGCCTCGGCGACAATGCGCTGGCGCAGTGCGCGCGTCTTTTTGCCGGAGGTAAACTTGCGGGTCAGCGCCGCGCTCTCCTCGCGCTATTTCAACAGGGATATTTAATGTACGCAGGTCATTCAATAATTAAAGTGACAAATTGGTCTGGAGAAAAAAGAACTAGGTAGGACAACTTTGGTAATTTTAGGACTTGTAATTTTGGTAATTTGTTGCGTCTACTTTGACGCAACGCGTCTCCAAGCCCCTTGGGGGGCGTTGAGCGCTTTGCGCTTCTCGGAGTAATCCTCCATTACTAACAGCGCTTTTTTGGAGTAATCCTCCGTTAATATTACGTCTGTCGCGTCTCGTCGCAGTCAGTTGTCAAGAGGACCGCCAGGTAGCATCTCTGCGTACGCGCCTCCCACCGCGCGCTCCTGCGTCACTACTCAGCGGCCAGAATTAGGAAGGAATAAGGATAGGGGTAGGGTTTAGGACACTTCACAGGGGTTGGACTAGCCCTTGTGAAGCAGCCGAACTCGTTTTGTTGGAACAAATGTCACATGAGATTCGACGGGAATCGAACCCGGATCTCAGTGGCGAAAGGCTAGCGACTTTGCAATGAGCCACGAGTTCAGCATGTGCGACTTTAAGCTGGCATCACTTGGATGAGCCCTGCCCACGTGGAGGATCATATTTTTTGTGTTCATTACCTCAAAATTAAGTTGCACGGGTCCATTTGAAAATTCCACATTGATTGAACAACGTTCTGTGATACTTTTTTTTTTAGCTTCCTGTAGGTGAAAAACTAACATGACTAGAGTGACTAAAGTATATGATGAAAGTTGTATGAACCGCGGGAGTTTTTTTAAGTGGGCAGAACAGTTTAAAAGTGGTCGAAACTCTGTGACTATCAAAGACCGTTCCTGCCGCGTCAGCTGGAAAACCACCGTCCTATTGATGGTGTTTTGAACGCTGTAGGTGCGTTTTTTGTGACTATCTCGAGGAAGAGCGTACAATAAAAAGCCAATGCTACTCAAATATGCTTTTGAATAAGGTGAAGTCAGCCATGAGAGAGAGACATCGTGTGATTCTCCAGCAAGACAACGCACGTTCACACACTGCTCAACGAACACGTGAAACCATCGACAAAAGGGGTTGAAAGGTACGGCCTCATTCCCCCTACAGCCCGGATTTAGCACCATATGATTTACATTTTTTGGTCTACTAAAGGAGACATTACGAGCGAAGAAGTACCTGGAAAATAAGGATGTCAAAAATTTGAGGAAAAATTGGTTCAAACACTAAAATAAAAAGTTCTTTGCAGTGGGTATAAAAAATCTGGTAACCCTCTGGGACAAGTGCATAAATGGTGGCGAGAATTATATTGAAAAGTAGGAAAAGTTCCGTTTTGCAAAAATAAACCTTCATTTCTCCAGATCAATTTGTCCCTTTAACTATCCAATGCCCCTCGTATTATTTGGACTGTATAATTTTAAACAGCCTGTAACAACTATTGTACCGCAGGCTCTGGGGCAATGACCCTCATCTCGATCAGGTTTTTCGTCTAGTTTCCCTGATCCTTTGAGCAAATGCTGAAATGGCCCATTGTTTTGCTTCTGGACATACATGTAACTTCGTTATCTGTGCACGTCTTCTAGGATTCAGTGAGAAGTATAATTATTCAAATTATCGTACTCCATATTGTCGCAGCAGGAAATATTATTTCTTGACGAAGGTCATGATGAGAGATAAGAGCCCAAATTTATGGATTTACCGTTGAAAATAGATTTTATTATATGGGAGCGAATACTTTTGTTAACAATCCTCGCAAAAAACGCTCATTTTTTCTGTATTCAAAATTCAATTACTATGACTTAGGGTAGAGATCACAGAATTTGGAAAGCGTGCACAGGATACACTTCTCCCCATAGCCTGTCGCATAGTTTTTTTAAACTGTTTTGACGCAAAAATAAATAAAATAAAAATAACTATAGGTGCTACAGAATGGCACAGACTTTCTCGTAGTAATGTTTTCTAATTTCCTTGGTGTGGACTGGCTTTACGGCCTTGCCTCATCCTCTTACCAGCTGCCATCTATCATCGCCCAAAATACATTTTTTTGACATTTTCTTCACTTTTCGGTTTCCAAATAGTAGAACCGAAATATTATTTTAAGAATATTAAAGAAGGCTACAACCTTGTCTTAAATACCAATTTTCATTGAAAAATTTGGAACCGTTTTTAAGAAAACGGCGTTACTGTAAATGCGAATTTTGAAGCTCTTTTTTACAGGAATCTATTGAGTATTCTGAAAACTTCAATTGAAGTAATCTGAAGAACTTCCACTCAGAAATTATATAATATATACAAATCTATTGAAAAGTGCATATTAACGGCGTGAGAGGTATTTCAAACAAATTACATTTGTATAATTTTTGCAAAAACAAAAGAACACAACAAAATGAACTTTACGCCTTATGAAACAGTGCCATTACCACTATCCCTTGCAAAAGATTGAAGGAAAAATTTGGAGCCATTGTTTTGTAAATAGCGTTTAAGTGTTTCTGAAAATGCGTAATTTTGACCTCATTTTTAAAACAATTGTTGAGATTTCAAGAAACTTTACTTGATATTATTTTAAGTACGTGTACTTATCAATACAATAACGTGAAGATATCGCCTATAATGTAAATACTGCTGACGTGAGAGACAAGTCAAAAAAATTACAATTTTGTAAATTTAAAATAACAAAAGAATAGAGAAATATGTTTATATTATCGTAGAGTGTACATTTGGGAATTACCTCTACCAAAAAACTAAAGAAAAAATATGGAGCTGTTTTTGAGAACATCTTTATTTTATTTATTTTGAAAAATTGCTCTTACTATTGCACGAAAACTACCAAAATTTTCAAAAAAATCTTTGTTTTTATAGAAAGAACTATTTGTGGATAAAAAATTTCATTTGAAGGAAAAATCTGTCTTCAATATAATAGATGTACTAAGACGCCAAAAAATTCAAACTTTTGCAATTTTCGAAAATTTAGAGTTAACCGCGAAAATTGGACCTAAGCCACTTTTATAAGTATTTTACTCTGAAGAAACTTAAAGAAAAATTTTGAGCCGTTTTTGAGAAAATTTTGAAAATGTCCGGAGGACTCTATGTTAAGTACCCTCAAATTTTAAAGAATGTTTTTCAAAATTTCAAAGCTTCAATTAGATTCAGATAGAGAGGGGATTCTGCAATTTAGAAAAGATCGTATGAATGGTTTAGGCGTAAGAAGTGGACACAGACGGACGGACGGTCGTTTTGGTTCCAATTGGTTTTTCGGCATCAAGGATCCACAAAACAGGGATTCTGGCTATACCACCTGTTAGAGGATTTTTTTTCTCAGTTTAGCAACTGTTTTAGCTACTTTTTCGTTACCAGAGCCCGGCAGTGATTGTTTTTTCGCCGAAAATTCCCCGTTTTTTCGCGCAGCATTACATAACTTTCTCTATACTACGTATATTACTCCGTATACGTATACGAGAAAGTGAAAAAATGAGCCCAGAGCTCCTACTACACTGGGGGGGGGAGCTCCAGAGCTCATATCACATTATTACTAAATATACCAACAAATATGCACATACGGATGGAATAGCATTGTGAAGATATAAGCATTTATTAAGGCTATTGTTTTCAGAGATATCTGATAGTTCTAAATTTTCCAGTTGGTAGATATATCGCATAGGTTTTCACTTGTTTACACTTTGTTTACGGAAGGGTACGAGTAGCTAGAAGTTATTTATTCTGCGAGAAAGGGAGAGATAGTTGTGAGTACTAAATTGCGTGCTTGCATCCAGTCCTTGTGTGTTGTTGAATGCAAGCATTAGATAGCAGAGAAAAACCTTTCATTTGTGGGAATCATGGAATCTATTTAACAAGATATTCACGCGATTTATAATTGTTGGCTTTGAGTCACGTTAGAAGAACTGCATGGAACTGACTACTTGCACAGCGGACTGCATTTACATCAGTTTCTGGGAAACAAAAAGTTGGAGATTTCAGGGAAAGAAAAATATTCAAACTTTTCTTAACGATAGGACAAAATGCGCTGCAGGAAACTTTTCGAAATTTTAAAGTATTACACGAAGCAAACTTCAATATGTGGGTTTCAATATTTAACTCAAGATGGTCGCACATTGATTGAGAGGTGAGTTGTTACCGAAGTACTTATAAAAGTTTATTCCTAACCAGAGGCGTATCCTCCATGCAGTGGAGGCTGGTGTCCTAACAGACTGGACGTTGCACTTCCATCGAATGACGGAAATGTTAGTTAGTTAATGCCTTATTTTACGTGGCGAGACTCGGGCCATCAGGCCCGCTCTTCCGTCTAACCACGCAAATTTCGCTACGCTCCTTTCACCACCTAGCGGAGAAATGAGGTATTATCTTGGGCGACGAAACAGGCGAATCTCAATTTTGCTCAGAGGCTTCTTTTAGGCTTGAGGATCTTTTACATGCAGTAAATCTACTAACATGGGACAGCCGGCTTTACTTCCCCTCCGAAGGAAGGCGTACGAAGGATTTTTTCGCCCTTAAAAATCCACGGCTTCGATCGGGTTTGAACCCGCAAACTCGGGTACAACAGTCCGGTACGCTGACCGTTATACCACCGAATCCGCCGAATGTAATTTCCAAAATTCAAAATACGACTATATAATTAAAATGTACGCAATTCAAATCAATTAAAACTAAGTTAAATGAAAGTCTGCATTGAAACACTACTTACATAATTTTGCGTCAGATCCGCGCAAGGTATATGTATAAACCTCCCTCGCACGTGGTTCTGGTTTTGATTTCCACTGGGCACTTAAGTTCGACTCCAGCACATTGCAATCAGCATTATTGCTTCGACACGTTTCGCACAAATAAAATTATTTTATTTCGAAATCTTCACTACCCTGTTCTACCCACTACACCGGTAATAATAAAAGATCTTGGCCACACATTCGTATTCACAAGAACGTTCGCAAAGCGCTGGCCAGCTGCAGCCACACTGGCTTCCGCGAGGCACTAAGCCACTTCCATCCAGAACGGCCACCTTTACGCAAAGAACTCATCAAAAGTATGTTTTGAATCAACTAACCTAATATCAAAAGCAAACAAATCTTCAAATATAATAAACAATGCATTGAATATCGTCAATAATTGACTGAATTTGTGAACTTTGCGTACAATGCACTGCACTTGTGTACAACGCACTGTTGCCAGCGTAGCGTTGTCAAAACTATGTACATTCGCTTGGCTAATAATATCAATACTGTAATCACCAGTTGAGTAGCCACTACAGAAAAGGGTTTACCGTCACACACGAAGTGCACGGGTAATTGATGAATGACAGGGCAATCACGCTAAATTTGTGTAGTGACCGCCAAGCGTGGATCTTACCTGCCATCCTGCTCCGGCATTGAGAACCTCATGGTTTGGGTGCTCCAGATCGAAGGGATGCATCCCTTCGATCCAGATCCGGACGGACGCACGGACGGACGCACGGACGGACGGACGCACGGACGGACGCACGGACGGACGCACGGACGGACGCACGGACGGACGCACGGACGGACACACGGACGGACACACGGACGGACACACGGACGGACGCACGGACGGACGCACGGACGGACGCACGGACGGACGCACGGACGGACGGACGCACGGACGGACGCACGGACGGACGCACGGACGGACGCACGGACGGACGCACGGACGCACGCACGGACGGACGCACGGACGGACGCACGGACGGACGCACGGACGGACGCACGGACGGACGCACGGACGGACGCACGGACGGACGCACGGACGGACGCACGGACGGACGCACGGACGGACGCACGGACGGACGCACGGACGGACGCACGGACGGACGCACGGACGCACGCACGGACGGACGCACGGACGGACGCACGGACGGACGCACGGACGGACGCACGGACGGACGCACGGACGGACGCACGGACGGACGCACGGACGGACGCACGGACGGACGCACGGACGGACGCACGGACGGACGCACGGACGGACGCACGGACGGGCGGACGGGCGGACGGACGGGCGGTCGGGCGGACGAGCGGACGGACGGACGGACGGACGGACGGACGTTTTGACGTGAATCGATTTTTCGTTACGTTACATGAATTCTGGCTTGATGTATTAGAGGATTTTTTTCAATGTTTAATATTTGGATTTATCCACTTTTTCATGGTCAGTGTCCGACAATAAGGTTTTTTCCTTTTGTGTCGGAAATTCACAGTTTTCCGGCACACGATTACAATATTATGCTACGTTAGTAATTTCGAGAATGTAAAAATGCCATATTCAGGATAGCCGGAAAAATTACCATAAACAAAACCTTGTCGCTGTATCATCGGAAAGATGACCCACATCCACAATTTCAATTGACCCACAGTCACAATTTCTGGCTGACCATTATCCAAAGCGAAGTGGAAATTCTTACACCGTTGCCACTTTCTGTAGGTGGCGATGAGTTTAGCCTGGAAGAAGGGTTCCCAAACTGCTCATTGAGAAAGACCCGGGGCTTTTGGTTCTTTCGCTGCTTGCTTGCCCGTTTCGAGCAGAGGGTCAAGGCAGACCTTGAGGGGGCAGCCCAAGGAGTCGCCAGGCAACGTCGCTCTTAATTAATTCTAAATTATCGAAGATCATTATCTGTTTAAACTGGAGTGTAAATATTTTCTTCTTCATAATTCTTTTAACGCAAATTAATAGTTGAACGGAGTATTGTATTAATTCAACCTTCTTAATGCCACTTGACTTGTCAGAAACTCAGTCGTAATTAATAGTAGGTATGTACAATATCGTGAACATTATTTATTACTTTGTCCATTTATTAAGTTCAATTGAAATTGTCCTTAGCATCACGACTTTTACGCGGACTCTTGCGGGGGGTACCTTTACACAGTTTCAAGATGGCGTTCCGCGCTGTGCGGTGCGTCACTGTGGATGAAAGGAGCCGCTCTCTTCTTTCTTTTCTATGTAGTTTCTAGGGATGGCAAAAATACATCGATGTTTTCCACAAGAAACATCGATACATTAACTTCGATATTTTGCTTTCGATGTTTCCTTCACATCGATATTTTGTTGTAGAAACATCGATGTTGTTTTAATTTTTAATTTTTTTAAATATTTTTTATAATTAAGGGGTTTAAGCACGTTGCAGCAATCCACAGCAATATCGTTGTTTTGCGTCAGCCTCTGTATCTCGCTGCACATTTCGTCTGTGCAATTAGAAGAAGTTTGGGAGCTTTTCGTGTTATTAATGTGTGTTATCGCCAGGCGTGCCATTGCCTGAATTGACAGTGAGACACGTAATCGATGGAGGAACACGATGTTCCTTTTTGTTCATTTTATTCTTTACAGTCGAAAATAATTTTTACATTCTACTAAAATGCTGGTAACTAAACAATAAAATATATCCCGTTTATGTCCTGTAATTAATAATGGATAGGAAAATCTTATGTTTATTAGTCTATAATTAAAACATTGATGTTTTAAACATCAATGTTTCCATCGATATCGAAAACCCTTTAGCGATGTATCGAAACATCGATGTATCTTTAATTCGTGGTAACTCTCCTTGGGGTCGAGATCTGAGAATTTCTTTAGGGAACTGTGAGACGGGAATTTGTTCTTGATGCGAGTTTTGTGTATTGAATTGTGCTATAAAGTCTTAGATTGGGTATATTTGAGATATTTTGGAAAGAAGTGGGTGGATAAGAAGATAATGTGGTTACTATTCGGTTCTAACTGGAATTCTTTGTGAAGTTCATTGGAGATTTACCACTGAGCGTTCGTGATGGTGCAGAGGAACTGATTTTGGACTACTTGAATTTTTTGGGTATTCGAATTGAAAGCACTGATCTACACTGGGCATTCATATAAAAGTAGTGGTATTATGATGGTTTTGTAGAGCAGAAAGTCGGTATTGTATGGTAATTTAGAAGATCTATTGATGATTGGTTAGAGTTAGTGTAATTTAATTTTTGGTTGTATAACTTTATTATCATTGTGACTTTTCTAATTTATATGGGTGTCTAAATAAAGGCCTATATATTTAATGGGTTTGTTGTGAGGGTGTCATTGTACGGGTTCATGGTTCAATGTTAAGGGGAATGGAGGGTATAAGGTCTTAAATAATATATTTTGACTGCTGTTTTTGTTAGTAGCCACTTCTTAATTTTGTTTTTGGCTGTCCAGCTGTTGATTTGGTGTAGATATAACTGAATATTGGTTTTTATTGTGTTTATGGAGGGATCTGGTAAATAGCTAGCCGAGTCATCCGCAAATTGGACCGAATTGCTGCGTCTCTCTCTCTCTCTCTCTCTCTCTCTCTCTCTCTCTCTCTATATATATATATATATATATATATATATATATATATATATATATACTAGCTGGTGTACCCGGCATTGCTCGGGTTTAAAGTAAATTATTAGTCAGGGAGAGCAATTCCATTTTTTCATACCCTGCGGTGGGGCCTACTATCTCTTCTGTTGTATCCCTTCTCCGCCCTCCTCCTCCCTGCCATGCTCTGCACGGCCACGCTTCGATAGCCGTCTTCTCTTCACCACCATTTGGAAATTTCCGGTCTACCTCGCTCACTTTTTCACAAAAAATTATATTTTTCTTATTTGGGCTTCCATCTCCTAAACTTTCTTTACTTTATAACTAAAAACAATTAACAATTCTAAACTACAGAATAAAATACTTGTAGACTCACGTATATTTTGTTTTTTTTTGTGGAGTTTCACATATTACTTCCAATACTGTCAATAAATTTTCACATTGTAAAACTTACTCTTTTTTATATTTTGTCTTCTTTTGTATTCATAAACAAATATTTGAAATTGATCTGTCAAATCGTGACCTTGAAGGGACTGACTGTTTTAAGCGAAGTTTAACATGCCAAAGTTCTCGCACGGAGACGCTAGAAGATAGATATGGAATATGAATGTATATGTAAAAACGTAATTGACGAATCATAATCATAAAAGTAAATGAAAGTATCAATATTGAACGTAATTGCCAGTATTTATAATTATTTTGAAAACGAAAAATATACATAAGTTTAAACTACGTGTGGAATAAAACTTATTTTTTTATGTAAATCAATTAATCATAACATTGAAGCATGAGAACAATACTCATCCATCAACATGTACATTATGGGTACTCACTAAATTGACAATCTTCTGAACAAAACCATATTAGCTTCATTATTTAAAAATCTGAAGTGCTATATATTAAGGATCTTGAAATGTGAATAACAGAAACAATTTAACAATTTCATGCGTTGGGAGCAATTGCAATGCAAAATAATAGTACAGATTATTCTCAATATGTAAGTGATCATTGCTTAATTACATACTACTGTACTAATCTTCTGAACATAATGAAGAAAAAAACCAACTGGATGAAACCAAAACATACAACCATTTTACATTTTACCAATTTGAACATGAGAACTGTGCAAATAGTCAAATTGTGAGTGCTATTGAAAAGCAACCCTACTACGTAGAGAATTATTTACATTTGCATCCCTCCTTGCAGTATTATTTTCAATAGTGCGAGTGAGTACTTCAGCAAGTCGCACTTCTCTTAATAGCCGTTTCAAAACGTTTATAGACTGCCCATCTATTCGCACTTGTATAATCTGTTTTGACTACTTGACACTCACATTGTTTCAAGAAATTCAATGTTTACAAATTTCTGTAAGAGAAGAGGTTGTTTAGAATGTATACGATATCTATATATAATACATTGTAGATTACCGTATATTCTGTATTATGGCTGAAATGTAGTTAGCGGTCTGATTCATTCACACGCTCGGAACTGGAAAACGACAGAACGAATCTTCTTGAGCGGTGCGTGCTGAGTCTTTGTTCCTACTTGCGGAAGGTTTCTTTGTGTTATTGTGCTCTTGTTTGCAGAAGATGGCTGAGAATTTGAACGGTGAGTTTTTTGCCGATTTGCGGAAGCAGAATAAATTAGAAGTAATTAAGTGGTGTCAGGACAGAGAGTGCCATTAAGCGCAAACTGCCCTGTCACGCGGCCTCCGATAATTTTGTTTCTTATTTGTGTGAATATATGTGGAGAAGGAAACAGGAGGGAAGATGGAGGCTTTTCTTCATCATATTTCTAAGATCTACTCCCCAAATGATTTTTAAGATGAGTATTCGCATAAAATGCGTTGGTAATTATGCGTTGGACAGACTCAAGGATGTTTTATGTTATCGCGAGGGCCGGAGGCCCGAGCCTCGTCCTCAACTTGGACACGCGTAGCGAAGCGTCGAAATTCCGCGGGAAAGTGCGTCGGCAGCGCGCACTGTGGCCGAGCCGGGAATTACGTAATCGGTACCGAATCCACGGCGCTAGTGAACGAATCGGACCGCTAACTACATTTGTACTCTGTACTAGTATACTGTATATATTATTGTACATTGCACTGTCTCAACCTACCTCAATTTCTGAACAAATTCAAACTCCAATGTTTTATAGCCACTTTGTACCGGATAATGCATGTACCTTGTCATCTTTACCGCTTTAGTTACCGATTTCTTCCAAATATTCCACCAATGTTCAGAACTAACAAATCACCACCGTTCATACAGGGACATTACATAACCTTATTCAAAGTCCAATGAATTTCGTAATAATTCTGGACATTGATAAAACCAGTAGTAGATCTCAGACGTCATCCTCTGGTGGCGAACAGCAAAACTATTGACATTGATGCGCTCTTAAATCTGTGATGTAAATCTATGCCAAAAATGTCGAGAAAAGTAATTATTTTGTAAATATATTACGGTTTATGGTTGTAAATCATAGCCTATAGTACTCCAGACCTTTAAAGGAAGTTAGCACAAAAGTTTCATCGGCATTGGTTCAGTAGATTCAGAGATTACCGCGTTGAAAGAGAACGCACTTCTGTCTGTCTGTCTGTCTGTCTGTCTCTCTCTCTCTCTCTCTCTCTCTCTCTATATATATATATATATATATATATATATATATATATATATATATATATATATATATATATATATATATATATACACATATAAGTTATATAGAGTAAGAGGTAACGGAGAGCTTAGAAGTAGGCCTGTCTTGACTAAAATTTATTTGGTGGACCTGGGATGCGGTGCTTTTAATATGAGTGGAGTTGAGGATTGGTGTTTAGGGGAGATGAGAAAATTGGGTATTTGTTTGTAATGGAGAGGGTCGGTAGGATATTCTTTCGCTTCTACTTTGGGGGTTGTTTGGGCTCATAGTTTTTCTTTTTTCAATACATTCTTTTAAGTAAGGGCAACTAAAGTCTCGATTATCGCCCTTGGGACTGTCATTGCAATTTCAGCAGTTTGGTACTTGATTACGATTAGGGCAAATTACCGAGTAGTGATTAACCAAGCGCAACTAATTGAGCGGTTGTAATTATTCATTGTATTGCCATAATTCAGACACTGTTGGCATTGGAAGGGGCCACGGGGGCTTTCGTCTTACGTCTGTATTTACTCTGGAGTGACAAATTTCCTTGAAGATTACTATATTGTCTATTGGATCTTGTCCTATAGAAACAGCAACAACTACTGGGATAGGTTTATTTTATTCGTGAAGTTAGGTTAATTTTATGGGTAAGGAAAAGCAATGTTTTAGTTCTTGATCAATTTCTTGACCAGTAATGGATTCGCCGACATTTTTGAACACTATGTAGATATTTTCATTCAATGGGTCTTTGAAGTGAAAACTTTGATGAGTGTAAATTAGACACTTGATTAAGTTTTGGAAGTCTATCGGTGAGTATGCACTTATTTTATTTAAATTGTTTTTTGATTTGGAGTGAAGTATGTAGTCACTTTAGATTTAAGTTCTTTGATGTAGTTCATAAATTCGACAGAAAATAATTGCTTATTTTTCACAAATAATATTTACAAAATGAATTCTTAAATATAAAGGGGAATATTTAATATAATTTTATTGAAATAAACATGTATGTAAAACATAACAAGAGATAAAGCAAAGGGAAAACCTGTTAATCCTGGTATTACCTTATGGAAAGAACAAAGTATGGAGATCAAATTTCAATTATAGGAAACATTTCTGTCTTCAATTTTATAGTTGTAGAAAGATGCCGGAAAAATTGAAACTTTTGGCATTTTCGAAAATTACAGTTAAGAGTGAAAATCGGATACATCCCACCCTTATAAATGTATTTACTTCATTCTTAAAGAAATTTAAAGAAAAAAATTAGAGACGTTTTTGCGAAAATTTTGAAAATATCCGGGAGGCTTCATATAAAATACCCTAAAAAATTATTGAATGTTTTTAAAAATAGCAGAGCTTCGGCTCACGCTAGATCGTCAAAGGTTATTTCAATTTGGAAAAAATCCTATGTGAAGTTTCCACTCTAGTGTTGTTTGCATACTCCAGACAAACGGATAGACGGACGGACAAACGGACGGACGGACGGAATTACGGACGGACGGACGAAATGACGGACGGACGAAATGACGGACGGACGGAATGACGGACGGACGGAATGACGGACGGAGCAAACAACGAACAGACAGACAGAGGCAAACACTGAACAGCGAAATAACAGACAGGCAGAGCCAAACAGACAGACAGAATAACACAAACAGACAGGAAAGCAACAGACAGACAAGAATAACAGACGAGACAGAGGCAAAAGAAGCAACGAACGAACAGGAAGCAACGAACGAACAGAAGCAAACGAACGAACGGGAAACCAAACAGACAGACGGAAACAACGGACACCCAGACAGAGCCAACAGACAGACAGAGCAAACAGACTTGAACCTTAGGGGGAGCGGCAGACGAGCAGAATAAGCAGACAGACAGAGCAATGCGAGACGGAGCAAAATGACAGACAGACGGAGGGCGGCAGACAGACGATGACAGACTTGAACGAGAATGACAGACGAGCAGAATGACAATGAACTTGAACACAGGAAGCAACGAACGAAGCGAGCACCCAGACAGGCAGAGCCAACGAACGAAGCAGAATAACGAACGAGCAGAGCAACGAACCCGAGCAGGAGGCAAGCGAACGAGCAGAAGCAAAGCAGACGAAGCGGGAACCAAGCAGACAGGCGGAATGACAGACGAAGCAGAGCAACGGACGAGCAGGAAGTGACGGAGCAGACAGGAAGCAAGCAGACGAACAGGAAATGACAGACACTTGAACCCAGAGACAAGCAGAGCAGACAGGGACAGACAGACAGAGCAAACAGACAGACAGGAAACGAACAGACAGGAAAGCAACAGACGAACGGAAACCAACGAACGAACAGGAAACCAACGAACCCAGACAGGAGCAACAGACAGACAGAATGACAGACGAACGGGAAGCAAACCTTTCTGGGTGCAGACGAACAAGCAACCCAGACAGACAGACAGAATAACCAGACGAACCCAGACAGGGCGTAACCCAGACAGACGGGCAGAGCAAGCAGACGAACGAACAGAGGAAGACAACCGCGAACGAACCCAGACGAGCAGATAAACAACAGACAGACGGAGCAGACAGGTATTAAACAGACAGACAGGAGGCAGCTTGAACCCAGACAGGGGGAATGGCAGACAGACGGGAAATAACTTGAACCCAGACAGAATAGCAGACGAATAGAAATAGCAGACAGATAGGAAATGGCAGACGAAGGCCAAAATGGCAGACGAAAATTAGAATGGCAGACAGACAGAATAGCAGACAGACAGAATAGCGAACAGACAGAATAACGAACAGACAGAGCCAACCTTGAACGAACAGAATAGCAGACAGACAGAGTGAATAGCAGACTTGAACAGAAATAGCAGACAGACAGAATAGCGAACGAACGGGAGAAATAACGAACAGACAGAATAGCGAACAGACAGAATAGCAGACGAACAGGAATAGCGAAGAACAGACAATAGCGAACGGGCAGAGGCATGGCAACAGACAGAGAAACTGGCAACGAACAGAAGGAAAATAACGGACGGAGGGAATGACTGACGGACGGAGGGAATGACTGACGGACGGAGGGAATGACTGACGGACGGAGGGAATGACTGACGGACGGAGGGAATGACTGACGGACGGAGGGAATGACTGACGGACGGAGGGAATGACGAACGGACGGAATGACGGACGGAAGGACAGACGTTTTAACAAAGAACAGTTTTTCGGTACCAGGGGACCCCCTAACCTTTGAAATCTGGAAATCGATTTTCCGCAGAATTACACAACTTTCTGTATACTAGTATAATATATATACGTATGTATGCGAGAAAGTAAATATTTTAACTTGCCCATTTTTTACGATAGAAATATGTAATAATCTCGACTGAAAAACATCAAATGAAACTCACTAGAAATTCTAATTCGATTTTAAATAGTGTTGAAATGACCAAAAATCATTCAATCATGTTTCAACCTTTTCCAGTTTACCGAGTTTAGAAAAAATCTAATCAAATCTGTGTTCTTCTGTTCGATTTTCAGGTTATTTTGGCTTATAGTGTTGGCTGGTTGTTTTTGTGCGAACTATCGACTGACAAAATCGTCTTATTATGCGTACCAGCACCATGGCGTGAGTTTTGTGACGGAGACTGATTATCTTCACTGGAATACATCTTTTCCACAAATTATTATTTGTGAAACTGAAAATGAAGCTAAGATTCCCGCATCTATTGAATTTGTCATGAAGTAAGTGTCATAATTGACTTTTACTTTTATTGCGTTGTAATAAATTATTTTTTAATAATTCAATATTATTGCAGACATTACCCAGAAGCAGACTTAAAAACTGCGTCCGTGGTTCACGAAGTTGTGTTTAAATTCCTCTGCAATGAATGTCCAAGCTACTGTGCAGACAAAACCAAGCCGTTGTGTGATATTAATTTTAATTTCAAGGAACTTGGTCGAAAAGTGAGTTTTGTTCATTTTGCAACGTTTTTCCGAAAACCTAATCTACTAACTAACTACCCAATATCAATTAGACACTGTGACAGTGTAGAATGAACCCACTCTTTTAATGAAAGAACATACTTGGTTGTTGTGCACATTACGTTTGCCATCAAAATAGTAATACTATTTTTAATGGGTTTCTTAGAAATATTAATCAGTGTTGGCTTTAGTGAAAGTGCTCGTGACCACATTCTGATACACCCTCACTTTTAGTAAGTTTTCCTGCTAAAAAGTGGGACGTTTTTATGCCATAAGAGTTATTTATACACCGAGGGCGTTATAAACAGGATTGCCAACCGTTCTTCATTTGGGCTCCATTGACGTCAGTTGCCCTTGCGTCCTTTTTGTTTTAAATGTCCTCCGTTTAGTAAATTTTAAACATTTGTTGTCATTTATTTTATTACATGACTAACATCTGCTATGTTGTATTGTTTAATTTAGAGTAGGAAACATGAATATCCGTTTTCTGAACGCTGACACAGATATGGATGTCTATGCATTGTCTATGTTTAGCGACCAGAAAGGTCCCTTGCGCCTCGTATTCGACTTCAACCAATGAGCGTCAGTCACTAGTTTGCGTCACAATATTCGCGGTAATTTTAAATGCACTCGTATAACAAAATTATCACCTCGTTACAAGATATTGAAACAGTTTTACGAAGCACTTATTTTAAATATTGCATCTTGTACACCTTCATCATGTTATTTTTGGTTGGTTACCGTTGAAAGTTGTCACTTGGTACCACTTTCAAAATGTTTCTCAACACTTCTCGCTCCCCAAGCAACATGGCGGCCAGCCTCAGGTCTGGCTGTTCAAACCAAGTGCCCGTGCTGTGGTCACATGTTTCGTGACGCATACCAGAGATGCGCAGAACGAGCAAAAATCTGTGCACCGAAGTGCGCCAACAAAAAACCACGCAGCAGAATTCACCCGTATCTTTCCATGTTAGCAAGTAAAATTAAAGAGAGATGCTCTGACAATCTTCTGTATTTTGTCACCGAATCTTTTCACTTGAATCACAAATGGAGAGACGAAAGGAATAGACATGATGTTAGTATAAATTAAATAGTATTTATAAAAGGCAATGTGCTGATACGTTTTTGTTTTTTGCTTTGCTTATCGTGTGCCGTCCCTTTTACATATGATGATTTTTTTTCAATATTAAGTGTTCTCTCTTTTACATGAACATTGTTGGCAACCCTAGTTATAAGGGTGCTAATGATCGAGCAGCGACAAAACGCCCGATGGCCGGAGGACGTTTTGTCGCTTGAAGTCATTAGAGCCAGTTAACGCCCGTGGTACATACATAATTTAATTTTTATGTAATTTTATTGATTCAGATTTTACTTATTTACTAATTAACTCGATGCTAAATGGACTCGGTTTGTCTTTTCATCTTTCTCTCCAATAATTCCCTTCATATGTCCCTTCTATAAGGTAACCTGTAGCATATACTAAAGAGGTACATCTTACATCTTTACTCTATGCCTGTAGCATCATTCAACTGTTTTCTCATTTCCCTCGTAATCACGACCCTCCCAATCCAGATAAGTTATACAGTGTGAATCGAGTTCCGTATCGAAGGCAATAAGAAAGTAGAACGTATCAGTAAAAAACAAATAATAATAGAATTTTCCTCTAAACTCTCCACATTAGGGTGTATTTTTGATAACAGCTTTTTCTCTTTGTTTTATATTCCTTTTAAAACACATTCGAAACAGCATTTTCATTATTAAAAGAAATTTCTGTTGTTTGGATATGATTTAATTAGAAAATCTTTCCAGTGACTCCTCACAAGTTTTATTTATCCCTCCGTAGGTTGCTTCTAGACGAACGTTGTTAGTTGACGAGTTCAGCGGTAAAAAACTTCAATTTAATTGACGAGTTTTTTATTAAGTTATTTTCTTGTATTCTACTTACGTACACTGAGAATTATTGTAATGCTTGAGAAAAAACACCCTTTTTCGACAGAAAAACTCGTATTGTGGGACCCTAGACCCCAAAATGTGGATGAAACTTGTTCCAATGTGTAGTAATAACATCTTAACACGTTGTGTCCTTAACTACACTACTAGCTAGTTTTTCTTGAAAATCTGTGTTTGTGACACGGAAATTACTCAAAATGTCCTAGTAATAAACATACACTTATTAAATCTCGCACACTCGTCGCTTCGTTCTTGGTCGTCGTTTCTTTTTGGCTAATCGCTGTCATTTCATGGATTTTGAAATTAGTTTTTCTTTCACACAATAAATGTGCCAAATTTATTATTAAATGTTTTTGTCATTTTCTTTTTATGATGGTCCAAAAATAAGGCCAGAGTAAACAACACAGAATTTATGAGTATGTTTGGTGTAATTTTGTGTGAAATAGGCCATTTTTAAAGAATTATTGTCTCAAAAGAATACCCATTTTTTAAAATAACTTTCGTCTCGTATGTATGGACGAACGATAAAAAATTGCTGCAATCTCATCATAGATCTAAAAAAAGGGCATGTAAAATTTTTTTTTAAAGAAAAGTTATTTTCGCCCAGTTCTTGCTTGACGTTAAAGCAATTTATATAAAAAAAAGACATTTTCTGAGAAATGATTCTTTTTCACGTCTGTTATTTATTGCTGCGGCAACGACGCCACATCAACAAGGATTTAAAAGCCCTGCTGCGTCAAGGCCTCAAATTAAAAAACAACAGATTTTCAAATTAGGTCATATTCAATTTATTTTTAAAAGGTAATTTTTGCTTGAAAATGGGCGATTTTAAGCATTTAATATCCGAAAACAACTCTCCATATTTTATTTTTTCCCTCAAATGTAGCAAAGAACAATTAAGAAAATGGGACTGGTTCTTTTGTATTTTTGAGAATTTAAAAAAAATTACTCTGAAGAAGTACAATATAGATGATATAATTTTTTTGTTAAATGAAATCTCGAGAAATTAAAAAAAATCTGAGTTTTCAATGAACATGAGACCTTCACCATTCTCTTAAACGCCCTTCACACTATCCAAGAACAAAATGTTCATCAAAATAGATGGAGCAATTTTTTCGAAAATTTGGAAAAATGTCCTAAGGGCTTCATGTAAAGTACCCCCAAAATTAAAATATCGGTTTCAAATTCAAGGGCCGCGATATCACCGAAATCGTTTGGGGAATATCAATTTTGGAGAAAATCGGCTGAACAGTTTAGCCGCTAGCATTGTTCACAGGCGGATACACGGACGGAGGGACAGACAGACATATTTTGCCGTCATTCGATTTTTCGGTAACAAGGACCCACAAAACATGGATTCTGGCTACATTACGAGTAAGAGTATTTCTTTCCAAATTTACCAAATGGATATATCCACCTTTTCTTTACTAGGGCCCTGTAATAAGTTTTCCTGCCGAGAAATCGTGTTTTTGCACGCAGCATTACATAACTTCCTCTTTACTCCGTAGCAAGAAAGTAAAGTAAGTTCTTTAAACTAGTGCTAAAACAGCACGGACTTTCTCGTCTTGAGTTATAGTATTTATATCTCAATTTCTCTCCGAATTAACAGATCTCTGTTGTCATTTTTTGTAAAACTCATTACAAGTCGTAGAACATTTGGTGCAAAAAGTAAATATTTTCAATACTTTGAATTGTTTAAAAGATTGTCTATCTTTTTAATTGTAAAATAAGATTTATTTAGTACACCTCTTTCTATTTAGACAGACTAAACTTTTAAATAATTTAAAGTTATACCTGATCTTAAATTAAGCTTTTTCTAAAAAAAAACAAACAAACTGGAAATGTACAACATTGCGAGACGCAGTGTCGCCTCATCTTCAGGTATATTTGTACAGATGTATTAATAATTATACAGGATGTCCGGGCAGGTAACGTCGAAACTTCGAAAATAAGCTCTTAAGTCAATTTTAAGCATATTTTGTCTAATAAACTACAGTGATATTTGTATTGACTGAGCCACTATAAGCACTTAAATGTTGATTTGAAAATATGCTTTCCAAATTTTGCATTGTAGAACTATATAAACCCTCCAGAAACATGTCAATTGTTTATTATTAATAAAATAAACGAATATATTAGTCCAGAAAGAAAAAATAACCTAGAAATAATAACGCCATCCAACTGTGTAAATTGGGTGCTTTTTACTTTCTCGTATACGTACCTATGTACGTAGTATAGAGAAAGTTATGTAATGCTGCGCGAAAACACTGCGTATTTTCGGCACAAAAAATTAATTGCCGGGTCCTGACAACGCAAAAGTGGATAAATCCAATTTCTAAATTAAGGAAAAATCCTCTCACACGTGTGTAAGCAGAATCCTTGTTTTGTGGGTCCTTGATTCCGAAAAACCAATTGTGAGCAAAACGTCCGTCCGTCCGTCCGTCTCTGGTGTATGTGAACAAACTTAGCGCCTAAACCATGCGTAGGATTTTTCTGAATTTAATAAACCCCAGTTGTTTTTGTATGAGTCGAAGTTCTGCGATTTTGAAAAAGATTCTTTAATTTTTGGGGGGACTTTTTTATAAATCCCAAGGGACATTTTCAAAATTTTTTTACATACGGCTCCAAATTTTTTCTTTTAATTTCGTGTAAGAATATAATATAGTACACTTATACAGGTGGCATAGGTCCGATAAAATGTTTTCTCCCCAATCAGTTTTGTCAATAACGTCATGTTGAAAAATTTTGCAATTTTAAAAAATTACAAAAACATTTTCTCAAAAAGGGCTCCAAATTTTTTCTTTAAATTTTTGGTATGGATAGTGCAAAATACACTGTATAAGATGACATAAACGTCACAGTGCTCTTTTCTTTTGTTTTTTCAAATATTATTATTATTATTAATTTTTTTACTCGTCTCTCACATCGTTAATATTTACATTACCGAAAGTTTGTTCACCTTGTGGTATTTATGAGTACATGCGTTTAAATAATGTCATATAAAAGTTCTGGAACACTCAACAGTTTTCTGCGAAAATTAACTCAAATTTCTGCATTTTGAGAAACGCTCGAATGCCATTTTCTCAAAAATGACTCCACATATTTTCTGCAAATTGTTCCTGCGGATTGTGCTAATTGCACTGTGCATATGACAAGTTCATTGTGGTGTATTCTTCTGTCTTTTCAAAAATTACACAAATATAATATTTTTTAATATGTCTCACATGAAATACGTATATATCCATTAATTTGTATATATTGTTGCATTTGTGAGTGAAAGTGCTTCAAATGAGTTCTAATGAAGTTTTTCGAAAATTCAATAGATTCCTGTGAAAAGAAGCTTCAAATTTTGCATTTACAGTAATGTTTAATCGCCATTTTCTTAAAGACGGCTTCAAATTTTTTTAATTAAAATTTCTATTTTGGACAATGTTTTAGACTTATTCAATATTCTTAAAATAATATTTCGGTTCTACTGGAAAACGAAAATTTGAGAAAGTCTCAACAACATGTAGTTGGGCGGCGATAGATGGCAGAACGGGGCAGATGATATATGGCAGACGGGCAAGACTGTACAGTACCAGTCCAATTCTGAACTTCGTTGAAAATGAACGGAGTACCATTGACTGATGTTAAGGCAACAAAAGTTTTCGGCCTATCAATTGAGTCAAACCTCAAATGGAACGCCCATTTAAATGATTTGAACACCAAATTAAGTTCATTATGCTACGCGTTCTGAATTCTTTCAAATTCAGTCAGCCTTCATACTGCTTGTAGTGTATATTTCGCGAATGTTCTTCCCTCATGAGATATGACACAATACATCTTATAGTTCTCAGACTTTGAGATTACAAGAAAGAATTGTACGAATAATAACCTAATCCCACCCACGTGATTCTCGCAAGCCTTTCTTTATTAATCTAGGAATTTTACCATTGCCCTGTCTCTTGATTTACGAATCAGTGGTTTTTGTCAAAAATGACTTGCTTAAGGGCAGTAATATATTTTCAGAAAACACCGATGGCAATAACTTTAACTCTCGACGTAGTAATCATATTTATCAGGTGACAGTATCAACAGCTTATTACAAAAATTCACATAAAATACATGTACATTTTTTTACACTTCGCCAAATGACATTAAACGATTAAATTTGATAGAAAAGTTTAAATCTGAAGTTCACAGACGGACAGGCGTTTTGCCGTCATTCGAATTTTCGGTATCAGGAAGCCACAAAACATGACCACGTGTTAGAGGATTTTTTTTCTAAATTTAGTATCAGGATTTATCCACTTTTTCGTTGCCAGGGACCTGTAATAGGAGTTTTTCTGCCGAAAATTTCCCGTTTTTTTTTTCGCGGAGCATTACATAAACATTTCTCTACCATGTAAGAGGTAGGGAGAGAATAAAAATGTTATGTACAATTGTGTTAAAAAATAAGTGGTATAGCGAAATTTTGCAAATTAAGGAAATTTGAATTCTCATCTTGTTTTGCTAGAATTATCTCTTTAAATGATATCTGATGAAGTTTCTCGAAAACGTTTTCTCTTGAGATGTACTCACAATTAGGAAATTTAAGAATAGCTTAAATGTCTTTTTCTCAAAAACATCTTTCAGTATTTCTTCTTCTTCTTCTTCTTCTTCACTTCACGGATTAGGGAAATTCCCTGTTCCGGCTTCATTACACCATCTTTGTCGTGGACGGCCAATGTCCCTTCTTCCTCGTGGTCTGTACAGAAAGGCATGTCGGGGGATCCTTTCGTGAGACATTCTTCCTAAGTGTTGTACCCACCGTGATCTGTATTCATTTACTTTTTCATTGATAGAAAATATATTAAGTTCCTTTCTTATATCTTCGTTTTTTATTTTGTCCATTAGGGTGCAGCGTTTTACTCTCCGGAGGAATTTCATTTCCGAGGCTTGTATCTTCATTTTATCTGGTTTTCTTAATGTCCATGATTCACACCCGTAAAGCAGTTGTGGTACTGCCATGACTTTATAAAATTTTAACAGTGTCTCTTTCAGTATTTCCTTTTAATATTTGACACGGAAAGACCAAAACGCCCCCAGTACTATGCCATTAACGGTATTTTCATTTTGTCTTTTCATTTTTTGAAAAATTACGCAAATACTTTTTTGATACATTGTCCCGTATTTAATATTAATATTACGGTCATTTTTACTCACTATTGCAATTGGGAGTACAATTGCTTCAAAAATGAATTTTTGATACAATGGTACCTTAAACCGTGTATTTTTCTTTGAAATATTGAAATCGATTTTCTCCGTCATTGCACTACTGTATCTGTTCTCCGAAAAGAGTTCTTATAGCTCAGTCAAACGACAAATCGAGTGAAAAATTCCCGGAGTTTGAAACTTGGCATTATTGTTTGTTGGTAACTACCTCACATTATACTAAAAATCTTTAAACTTATAGGCTTGAAAAGATTCTGGTTTTATTTACGGTAAGGCCATTTATTAAGTATCTCTCTTATAAAAAAGATGATAAGCACGGTAAAAAATATGGTGGTAGTTTAATTTCCGGTGCATTCTCTGTATTTCCAAAAATTGCAAAAAGTTAATATATCAAAACTACAAAATTTAAGTTAGAGATTTTTACTTTAAACAGTCTCTACTGAAAAACAAGCTTTTTAAAAAAGTCATAAACAATATTTTGAAAAAAAGAGTTTTCACGTTATTTCTGGTTCAAATTAATGCAAATTGTGAAAATAACTTTTTTCACAAAAAAACACTTTTTTCTTTAAATTGTTTCAACGGATAAATGAAGGGGCGCTTAAACGGTCTCATTTTCGTTGATCTTTCTGAATTTTCGAAAATTGCATGTTGGAAATATTGGGGTGATACAATTAGATTTGTAAGCGTCGACTCAAGTTGGTACGCAGAGCGTCTGGCTTGGTGTAAATACAAGGCGCACGGCAGTCAACTAGCAGGTTCGAGTCTCGATACGGGAAAAAATTGCTGGTTGAAAACACAAGTTCGTGTAGTAGTGTAATATTGAGTAGCAGTTACAAATAATGCAAAAAGTATGTGCTGTTGTAACGCCCCTAGTTTAATAAATAGTTGACCTACCACAAGAAATCAAGCTATTTTCCATTATCTGAGGGTAAAATATTCCACTTTTTGCGTTAAAATCTTAATTATTTTATATCTGCAGGGTAATATGTACTGTGTTGTTTATAGTGTGAGAAAATACAATATTGTATTTTACCAAATATGGGCTTTATTTCCTGAAAGATTTGGAGAAATGAATTATCCTCTATTACGAATTTAGGAATTACCATTTGGAGCATTGCTGAAAAAATAGATCTTCAAACGTAATGAGCATTGAACATATCAAAATGAATTTTAAAAGGTGTACATAAATTTGTTTGTCCTTAAAATAGTTCATTGTGAAGTGAATTTTTTTTGTAATGAGATTTTAATTTTTAACATAGTTGCTGATAAGGTCGAACATTTTTTAGAGCATTTTGTATTTATGAGAAACTACTATCGTACCTATGTGAAATATACATAGATCAATATATAAGACATTAGTGGACAAAATAAATATCCTCTCAAAATGTCCGTGTAACTTTTAATGAAAGGGAAAGTACTTACTGTGCATTTCTACATTGAATTTAATCTATATTCTCTTGGGAACAGTTGAAATGGCCATGTGAAAAACTGATGAAGAATTGCGCTTGGAACGGGAGACCTTTCGACTGCTGCTCCAAATTTGAAACTGTTGACACTGAACGAGGAGTCTGCTTTTCAGCAAACCCGAGGTAAGATGTGCAGAACTGGTAAATGCAGGATAATTTAGTTACTTTAATTTTATTAGCTAGAGGCTCATTACTAAGTCATGCGAGAATATGATGAATAGAAATTACTATTTCTGATAACCATTTTAATAATGAATATTCTGAAGACATTTCAATTACAAGACAGACGCTAAGCAATAATTCTTCCCGGGCCAAAATTATGTTTTTTTGAATTCAAAGAGATTTCTTGTTAAATTGAATTATTTTTGGATTATATATGGAGAGCGAGTAGTGTTGAGAAACATTTTGATGGTACAAAATTACAAGTTTTAATGGTAACGAACCAAAAATAATACGATGAAGTTGTGCAAGATGCAATATTTAAAATAAATGCTTCATAAATCTATTTCAATGTCTAGTAATGATGTGATAATTTTGGCATCTGGCTGCATTTAAAATTCCCGTTAAAATATTGTGACGCAAACTGGTGACTGAAGCTCGTTGGCAGAAGTCGGATACCATGCGCAAGAGCTCCCCCCCTCCCGGGATGGACCTTCACAATATTGTGTATTCTGTCTGACCACTAAACAATCCGTCACTCAACATCCACGAGTATCAAGTTGTTTGTGAGCTCCTATTAACGGCACTGCTGGAAGATTCCAGATATCACACCATTCTCTCTCTATCTTCAGCTTCAGAAGGCGCAACTTCCAGATTAGACAAAGCAGCAAACGCTGGTAGCCGGAGATTAAAGGGGACGAGGTCGCTATCATATGTGAACGCATTTTACCCAAGTCTACGCTACTGGTTAATGGATATACTGATCTGGGTTTAGGTTGTAGGAAAATCTTTGATCTCGGAAATAAAGCTTGCCTCTTGTCCTGGTAAAAATTGGATATTCAGAGTAAACGAGCCTCTGGTTCTCATCATTAAAATATTTAATTGAACTCTTTCTCATTACAATAATTTGCAGTGTCTCACAATCTAGATCTCCAATAATGGTGGTTAACAAACATACCGGACCATCAGGAATCGAATTTAAAGTAACAAGACCTGTTGAGGTACGTCTGTGACGAGAGGTAAATTTATGATTTTTTGTTGGTATCATCTCGAATACACGTTTATAATACTCATTAAACGTATAAAGTACGCATGATTTGCATTTACTACATTTGGTATTTTAATGAAGTTGCACGTATTGTTAATATGTAAGTTCTGTTTTAGGTATTCCTCTTAGCACCAGATGATTCAGCAAATTATAATACACGTAGCATTTCACTTCGCCATATTAAGAAATCATCATTGTGCGAACTGTTCTTCACGGTAAGTTCAAGTTTTTGTAAATGAATAAAACAATTAATTTAACAAGTAATAATTAATTAACATTTCAGGTCTCATGTTGATTGAAAACTCTGATTTTTTTGAAAATTGAAAAGCGTATTTCTATTACTAAAATAATAAAGATGGAGATTTTTTCCTTTAATAAAATCTGTTCCTTAAAGATAGATAGTGAAATAAGGTCTGTACAACTTCTTAAACAACTTAAAGAAAACTATGACCGAGAAAGTTTTTCTATAAGATCCAGCACTATTTTAAACTTCTTTTATTACAAAATTATGCCCGTAAGGGCCAAATTGCTTCTTATAGTCTTGAAGAACAGAGTTTTTACTTTCATTTAAAGTATTGTTGTGGGTACTTTACCGTGTTTGAAATAAGTACGCACTATCTTAAATTTTATTTTCCTGTGCTTCGTTTGAGGCGGTGTCAACATATAAAAAGGTGGTAATAAATGAACTCAACACTAGAACGCCGTCATTTTGACGGTTATAACATATTCAAATGATGGTATCTTTATGAAAATGAACAGTAGGTCATTGTGATTACTTGAATTTAAATGTATTTATGATGTAAAGTATATGTGAAAATTTCGAAAATATTCATCCACTCGAAATTGTTATATTGAACGATTTGTATTCCATGCCCAATAGCCGTCAAACTGACTGCTTCCCAATAGCTGCTAAATTCAGTGTTATCCGATGTGTTGCGAGCTTTTTCCCCACTTATACTACGGAATTTCCCCAAGAAACCTCTCCAGTGAAACAAAATTGAACAATGAATGAGAATTGAACAATGAATGAGAATTGAACAATTGAATGAGAAATGAAGAATGAGAAATGAAGAATTGAACAACAATGAATTAAAATATCAAAAAATTGAAAAATATTTACCAAATTATGGAGCAACGACGTGAGCTGTCCCTCATGATTCTATTGGCTGTCACCTTACATTAAAAATAATTGAAATTAACGAATCATCGTTCTCTAAGTCGCTCGAAGCTTATACTGTCTTCGTTTTCTCATATTTTTCTTTCTGTCGTTTATTTTTCTCTCTTTGGTACATAAAAGTGAAAGAGAATAACGCGTCATGTTTATTTTTTTCATAATAATTAAGAGAATAATATTTCTATTTCGACTCCGGATGAAAATAATTTCTCCAAAAAATCTCCAAACATTTCCCCGTCAATTTTTAATTCGCATTCTTTCCCCACATCGAAATGTGTTCACCGTATCTGAAGAGAGGATGTTATGGGTCGGTAACGAAATTAAACACTGTCGGAACTGCTACCTCACGACGAAAGGCAATTCGCGAGTGAGCAGCCAGAATATTTGTAGTTGTTTTGGTGTCAATTATGTATCTGCTAATTACTGTATTGATATTATTACCCAAGCGAATGTATACAGTTTTGGAGACGCTGCGATAGCAACCGTGCGTTGCTCACTTCCTTATTGAATTGGACGTTTTCAAATAATAGCTGAGGTGTTAGCAGCACTGAAAATGCAATATTTCAATATTACATACCTGTTTCCAATAACGCTGGAAAGAATGTGCTGTTGTAGCATCACTTCTTGTTAGTTTATCGTATACGTACGTATTTATATAATTTATTACTTTATATTGGGTACATATGTATTAAGCTGGGTGGTACTTAATATCTACCTTATATTAAACTTACATCTATTCCTATTTCTATGTTTAATTGTAGCATATTTACATTATGTACATTACTCTCATCACTTTCAATAATTGCGCCTCTGCCTCTTGAGGTGTGTGGCATGTAATCACGGCTCTATTGGTTCCCCTAAGACATCCTACGTCACACTTGACTATCAAGCTACTGTGGAAGCGTCTGGAGGGGCACACGCTCTGTTGCTCCTTCACAAGCACGATGGGTTTTGTGTGTGTGGTGAGCGGTGAACCTGAGGGCGGGGGCGTTGTTCACTGCGCCAGAGTGTGGTGGGAAGGGGCCAGCTGAGCATTAGCCCGGTACTCAAATAGCTCCAGGTCTGTTTGGTCAGTGTGGGCGTAATAACAAGCAGCGCTACCCGAAATGACCTCATGCACGAAATCCCGTGTGGTCTACAGCACCACAACAATTCTCTTCTTCAGGGGGACCAGACCCCGGGGGGGGCACCTTGGCCTGTTTGGGCTCTAATTCGCCCCCCCCCCCGCCGACGCGTTAAAGCCGACAGGCTGATGGCTGGATCCAGCCGGAACCCAGTTTGCCTTCGCGGCAAACTCCCCGTACAATGCCTGGGTAGGGGCCTCCCTGCTAGCTCAGAGCTACTAGCTATCCAGGCTAGTACCGGAGTCTCGACAATGCGCCATTCACTTGCGCCGGAAACACGTTCCTTCCTCTTTGCCCAGAGTATCGGGCCACTGCCGCCGAGAGCCCAACTGGGGGCCACCTGGACTAAGGCCCAGGCGACTCGGAGCCCCTATCCTGTCTCTCCCAATGCATACCGCCGGCTCACGACGTGGGTAACGCCGTACGGAGAAACCTGATGGGTGGTATCTAGTTTCCCGCCGGACTTTAAAGTGGAATCCAGAGTACTTCTTTTATCCTTCGCCCAATCCAGATCCAGGGTCGACACGCCATAGGCTCAACTGACGGGTGGACGGGCGAACCCGACTACCAGAAGCTTAGCATCGCCTGCTCACTGCCTGCACCTTCTAAGCTAACGACGTGAGCGGCGCCGCGAGACTCACGGTCCGGATGGGCGTCTACGACACTCCACCGGAGACCATGACAACCTACGCCATCGTGACCCCCCCCTGCGGTGGATCCCGAAATGGCCTCGGCGACAATGCGTTCATGTATTTTTTAAGATTGTCGCCGGAGAAGAATTTTTTCGGGTGGCGTCTGTGCCACCACACCACTCGCCGTTGATGTCACTGCAGCGCCTCTGACCGGGAGGTCCTAGGTTCGAGTCCTCACGGCGGCAGGATTTTCGATACTAGCTTTCCAGCTAGGTCGAATTCAGTCGCTGTCTGGAGGAGAATTCTAGCGGCCGGCTGCTCTGATCGATAGTTTTCTGTGGTTTCTCCGATCAACACCAGGCGAATGCCGGAGCAGTACCCCACCAAACGGCCACGGACCGCGCGCGATCTGTCCTTCCTCTTCCTTGTCCTATCCTCTCCCCTTACACATAGTCTTACACTAAACATGCACTACACTACCACATATCCCGGGAGACCGGTCGGGAGCTTAGAGCTTGTCCCGACTGGGGCGGTGCCCCGCTGGTGGGAGAGTCCTGGTTAGGGGGAAACCTCACTAGCCGACGGTAGGTCGGCGCTGGATCTCGCCATCAAGCGGTGGAAGATCACCGCCATCTCCCGAGAAAAAACATGCAGTTTACTAACGGGACAAATGACCAAAGCAGTTGAAGTGCCCGGAAACACGAAAAAATCAAACAAAAACCACTCGCCGTCGGCTCCCACCACCACAGGGCGACACTCCACCATTCGGCAGCGCGGGGCCAGGAGCATCGCGCGCAAGATCTCATATTTTTTAGCTTTGATTTGATTTGATTTTTTTGGTCAAAAACCACTAAAAACTGTATATAACGTATGGGGAAGAAGATTATCTGCGCACGTTTTCTTCAGTACCAGAATCTCATCGTAACATTTGAACGATAAATGGTTGAAAGATGAATGAAAGTTAAAACAATAACAACAATAATAATAATAATAATAATAATAATAATAATAATAATAATAATAATATTTCAAAAAGCGCGAGATCAGCAACGTTTGAAAATCTAGACTTTTCGTTTCAGAGTTATAGAAAACTATTTGCAACGGCAAACGAACCGCAGATATGATTTTTCTGCATTGCTAACAAAATAGTGTAACGAACATTGCGTCATCTGCCGGCGGCCATCATGAACTACGTGTATGCGCAGATTACGATGTCTGCCGGTAGCCCTCGAACTAGCTAGTCCTAGAGTGTTCTTGGCGCTAATTGCAAAGTCCAGAAAATTCTCGACGGCGCCCGCCAAGTATAAATATGCGGCGGCCGACGACCGCGAGTCAGTCTTATGTCTGAAGTGGAAGATGAGATGTGAAGTGTGAGCATCGCTGTGAATAGCAGTGCAGTGGATTGTTCCCAGTAACGTGAACCCTGGCCAGCGCGCCGTGAACTGTGGTCAGTGCAGTGGACTGCGGTCAGTGCATCGAACTATGGTCAGTACTTAGGACTGTGCGACAGTGTAAGAGAAGTGAACAGTGAAAATAAATACCCAAGAGAAGTGTAGTGTAAATAAATAATCAAGAGAAGTGTGCCGTATAAAGAATAATCAAGTGAAGACTATCTGTACATAAATCGTTTTCAGTGATTGTGTTAAGAAACAAAATAAACGTTTGTGTTGAAATATACGTGAATTTTAATTCACCATGTAGAATCGTAACAATAGATTCTCACCCCAACCTCTACCCCTACCACTACAAGCAAAAGGATAGCTTAACAAAACGTGCGCATAGTGAAACTAATTTTTGCCCAGAAGCAAAACAAGGGGCTATCTCAGTATTTGCTCAAGGGATTAGGGTAACTAGACAAAAACCTGATCGAGATGGGTGCCATTGACCCGGAAGTTGAAGTGCATTATTTGTTACAGGCATATTAGTTTTTTTTTGAATTATACGATACAAATGTAATCTAATCCATTATATATTTTTTCTGTTAAAATAAACATTTTTCTTTTTGATGATCAGTATAGTCTCTAATAGTATAGAAACGTTATGCAGTTGAAAAGATTTTACTTTGACTTAAATTTGTGTGCCGCTTTTAATTACTTAATGTGATCTGACAAAGCGTTGTAAAGTAACGTAGACGAGAAAAGTAGTACATAGTAACGTGCATGTGCAAAGCACGTACCTGAATAAAGTTTCCCGGTTTATCCAAAGCTACGTTGAATGAGGGAATAATTGTTGTTCCAGATATCCGCAAGCTAATGAAGGATAAAAAATTGAAAAATAGCATGATAACAAAGGCAAATTAAGCTTGGGTTGCGTGCAAAGATGTCAGTAAAATGTTGGGTTCCTACAAGGATTCGGACTATAAAGCAATAGCTGTGACTATGCTGGACAAATTTCATGCGTTGGTTTACTCCTTGAGTGTCATAATTAGTTTCCTTCGCTCTCACGTGGACTTTTCCCCCGAAAATTTAGGATCAGTCAGCGAAGAATAGTGTGAAAAGTTACCCCAAATCTTGAAATACATCGAGTGAAAATATCGCGGAAGATGGGATAGAACATGCTCGCTTACTGCTGCTCGCTTACTGTTAAAGGAGATTGTCTTGATCAATCGATCATAAAAGAAGACCGTTAAAAAGAAGTTTCAGAGGAAAAAGAGTACCAAAATAAAGACTATTTTGTTTTTGCTCATTTAAAATTTGTTTCAATGTTTCACGTACTTGGCAATAACATAATTTATATAAGTTACTTTGATAAAAAAATTAAAATAGTATTATGGTGGTTTCTTCTAGGAACTACACTATAATTTGATGCAACGAATTTAAACTCAAGGAAACATTTCATTTTTCTCTCACTCAAAGGTGGCTCGAGCTATTTGACAACAGTGGATTTAATCAATTTAAACCTATAAAAATATAATTGCTAAAAAAGCTATTGCCTCAACAAGAATCGTTTATATTTTTCATTGATTTACTTGAATAAAAACTACTGTTGCCAGATAGTACATGCAAACCTTGATCGCGAGAAGTCCTTTTCAAATAGTATTTTGTCCAAAATGTCAATTGTTAAAAAAGTCCTGAAGAAAATGGAGACAATTTTTGACATTAGGACAGCAAATAACATAAAAATGACCAAAAAATTCTATTGTATTTTTGGAAACATCAATTTCGCCTGTCTAATTTGCGCAAACAGGCTTCTCCCAACAATTCGACGCCTCGCACCTAGCACTCTGTAGAATGACCTGGCGTTTGGACAAGTTGTCTGATGAATAAATTCCAGGTTTCTGATTATTATTATCGTACGGGTTAGTTTGCGGGGGAATTGCCCGTAGGCAGTGTTCCGCACCCGAGTTTCGACCCAGGCTACCTTCGAAGCCTACCCCCGACGCGGGTCTGGGGACTTTTATCTAAGCAGGCGCACCCCGTGGGCAGTCCCGTCTGCGCCTGGGATTTGACTCTCACTTTCTCCGCCAGATGTCGGGCTCAGTTCACTTTATCCGAGATGTCTGGTTGGGAGAAAGTGGGATCTCGTTAGGGCGGGATGTTGTCGGAGGGATTTAATTTAGGTTTCTGATAACTACCGCGAAGACTTGTGCTTTTAATTTCTCGCTACTTACGCAGTAGAGAAAGTTATGTAATGTTGCGAAAAAACACAGCAAATTTTTAGCAGGAAAAAGGGCCCTAGTAGAATTTAGAAAAAGTATCCGAAAAAACAAGTTGCCTGATGTATTAAAAGATTGCAAGACTACACATTTAGAGTCGAATATCGAAGCGGGAGTAGTCACCGCAACGCCGATGGTCTCTCCAGAAGATCGTGCTCTGAAAACTGGAAACATTTGTTGTGCAGAAGAGAGGATGTACTACTCCAACGGTTACTGTCAGCAAAGAGCGATCCCAAAGAACACAGCTAAGATCACTAAGAAGACGCAGAATTCAAACATGTTTGGAAATGCAGGTATGGAAGGACGTAATGGATAAGAAAGATGACGCAGAATTAAAACATGTTTGGAAATGTAGGTATGGAAGGACGTAATGGATAAGACAGATGACGCAGAATTAAAACATGTTTGGAAATGTAGGTATGGAAGGACGTAATGGATAAGACAGATGACGCAGAATTAAAACATGTTTGGAAATGTAGGTATGGAAGGACGTAATGGATAAGAAAGATGACGCAGAATTAAAACATGTTTGGAAATGTAAGTATGGAAAGACGTAATGGATCAGAAAGATGACGCAGGATTAAAACATGTTTGGAAATGTAAGTATGGAAAGACGTAATGGATCAGAAAGATGACGCAGAATTAAAACATGTTTGGAAATGTAAGTATGGAAGGACGTAATGGATCAGAAAGATGACGCAGAATTAAAACATGTTTGGAAATGTAAGTATGGAAAGACGTAATGGATCAGAAAGATGACGCAGAATTAAAACATGTTTGGAAATGTAAGTATGGAAGGACGTAATGGATCAGAAAGATGACGCAGAATTAAAACATGTTTGGAAATGTAAGTATGGAAGGACGTAATGGATCAGAAAGATGACGCAGAATTAAAACATGTTTGGAAATGTAAGTATGGAAATACGAAATGGATCAGAAAGATGACGCAGAATTAAAACATGTTTGGAAATGTAAGTATGGAAAGACGTGTATGGATCATAAAGATGACGCAGAATTAAAACATGTTTGGAAATGTAAGTATGGAAAGACGTGTATGGATCATAAAGATGACGCAGAATTAAAACATGTTTGGAAATGTAAGTATGGAAAGACGTGTATGGATCATAAAGATGACGCAGAATTAAAACATGTTTGGAAATGTAAGTATGGAAAGACGTAATGGATCAGAAAGATGACGCAGAATTAAAACATGTTTGGAAATGTAAGTATGGAAAGACGTAATGGATCAGAAAGATGACGCAGAATTAAAACATGTTTGGAAATGTAAGTATGGAAAGACGTAATGGATCAGAAAGATGATGCAGAATTAAAACATGTTTGGAAATGTAAGTATGGAAGGACGTAATGGATCAGAAAGATGACGCAGAATTAAAACATGTTTAGAAATGTAAGTATGGAAAGACGTAATGGATCAGAAAGATGACGCAGAATTAAAATATGTTTGGAAATGTAAGTATGGAAAGACGTGTATGGATCATAAAGATGACGCAGAATTAAAACATGTTTGGAAATGTAAGTATGGAAAGACGTGTATGGATCATAAAGATGACGCAGAATTAAAACATGTTTGGAAATGTAAGTATGGAAAGACGTAATGGATCAGAAAGATGACGCAGAATTAAAACATGTTTGGAAATGTAAGTATGGAAAGACGTAATGGATCAGAAAGATGACGCAGAATTAAAACATGTTTGGAAATGTAGGTATGGAAAGACGTAATGGATCAGAAAGATGACGCAGAATTAAAACATGTTTGGAAATGTAAGTATGGAAGGACGTAATGGATCAGAAAGATGACGCAGAATTAAAACATGTTTGGAAATGTAAGTATGGAAGGACGTAATGGATCAGAAAGATGACGCAGAATTAAAACATGTGTGGAAATGTAAGTATGGAAGGACGTAATGGATCAGAAAGATGACGCAGAATTAAAACATGTTTGGAAATGTAAGTATGGAAGGACGTAATGGATCAGAAAGATGACGCAGAATTAAAACATGTTTGGAAATGTAAGTATGGAAGGACGTAATGGATCAGAAAGTTGACGCAGAATTAAAACATGTTTGGAAACGTAAGTATGGAAGGACGTAATGGATCATAAAGATGACGCAGAATTAAAACATGTTTGGAAATGTAAGTATGGAAGGACGTAATGGATCAGAAAGATGACGCAGAATTAAAACATGTTTGGAAATGTAAGTATGGAAGGACGTAATGGATCAGAAAGATGACGCAGAATTAAAACATGTTTGGAAACGTAGGTATGGAAGGACGTAATAGATCAGAAAGATGACGCAGTATTAAAACATGTTTGGAAACGTAGGTATGGAAGGACGTAATAGTTCAGAGAGATGACGCAGATTTAAAACATGTTTGGAAATGGTAATGTCAAGACGTAGACCGAATTGATAAGGAATAGCTCCCTTTTCCTCAGCAGTAAAATCGTACTAGGCGCAATGAAAATGGGTCTCAGAAAAAAACGCAGATGTTGTTACCAAGAATAAGGGTTCCTGAAATATGAAATATTGAAGGTATTACACGATGGAACCTCGGGTGAACATCTTGGTATAACGAAAGCGGTAGAGAAAGATCGCGAACGATTTTACTGTGTTCATTGCAAGCAAGACGTAAAAGTCGGCTTAAAATTATATTTGGGTGATCTTAAAAGAGTTGAAAAGGTGTATCACGCTATCAGTATAAGCGCTCAGCGTTTAAAAATCGTTAAAAATGGTATAAAATATGAACATTTTGAGGTAGAATTGTTGACATTTTCTAAAAATTTCTTTAAAAAACGAAAATTTCGACAAAAATTGACTTTAAATGAAGTGGGTTATCTGGCAATGTGGTTTGGTGAGCACTATATACAATCACTTGGGAAACGGAACAATTTTGCAGTCAAAAATAGTTTTTTGGTGTTTTATTTTTATTTAACTTCCATAATTGTTTCTTTAAAATGTAGTTTGAATTATAGTGATAACTCTGTTACAATTGATCCTATACTGTTATATACTGTTACATAATGCAGCGCATAAATACTGAAACACTAAGAAATGTAGAAAATAAGTTTAAAACTTTATGTTGACAAAATTAATCAACATAAAAATATGTCAAAATGATGTTATTGGAAAATGATAATTCTGATGAGACAAATTATCGAGGTAGCGTGTTCTGAGAATTGCATCTTTCGATCCCATTTCTCGAAAGCTGATATTTTTTATACTAAATGTACAGTTTTCAGCCTACATTTGAAATAGAAAACTGAAATGTTTAGAAGCTTTTAATAAAAGTCTCCTGCAATAACTGAAATATTTTTTTCTTATTAGTTTAGTATTATCCAATCTGAAAAATTATTTATTAGAAAACGTAGTAAAAAATCGCGTTATGAGAAAATCTTATATCTACAAAAATATGAAACAATTTTCAAATTCGTTATTTTAGAGTTCTTATAAGTGATGTATCTTTTGCCTGTAAACATTTCATAAATCTAACTTTAATAGATTCTGAGAATTTTTGTTCAACATTTAACATTTCCAGGATATGGCATTCAGTATCCCCTTAAACTTTCAAGGAAAAAAAAAAGATTGCCAATATGTTGTCACATCAACTAACGAAACGCCTCAATTTTCCTTTTTCGTGTTAATTAAATGGACATTTTTATTTTTAAATAATCCAATAAACTCAATATTGATACAGAGAGCGTTCAATGCGTTATCTACTCGAACATGAAGATGAAATTTGATATTGAAACTCGGCTCATACTTTTCAATGCAGTCTCCCTTGGGCAGGCACATTGTCATGGAGCAACACCACCCCAACAAACATTTTCCCGTGGCGCTTCTGTTTGACAGTCACGTAAAGCCTTATGAATTGAATTGAATTGAATTGGCCTTATTTTACGTGGCGAGACTCAGGCCATGAGGCCTGCTCTTCCGTCTGACCACACAAATTTCATTACACTCCTTTCAACAAGAGAAAGAAGGTATTACTTGGGCGACGAAACAGGCGATATGAATTTATCTCCGAGGCATCATTTAGGCTTGAGGACCTTTTTACATGCAGTAAATCTACTAACATGGGACAACCGGCTTTACTTCCCCTCCGAAGGAAGGCGTACGAAGGATTTTTTCGCCCTTAAAAATCCACGGCTCCGATCGGGTTTGAACCCGCGAACTTGGGTACAGCAGTCCGATACGCTAACCGCTACACCATCTACACCATCGCCGCCGCCATCTACACCATCGCCGCCTCGGTCGTATGGTCGAAAAATTGGAATTTTTATTACTAGAAGCTACAGTTTTCGCATCTGTTGGCAAGGCAAATTCAAAGCATGTTTTTACATTTTTGTATGGTTTTGATTTCATATGGATATTATGACACAGATGTTGATGTTGAATACAATGCGGTCATTTTTTAGGTGAAAGAAATGATAAACGATGATGCATTGATAAATGTAGACTTTGAGCAGAGAAAATGCAAGTTTCCGCATGAAACGGAGTCGATGCGATTTGACAGATACAGTCAGTCAGCTTGCGTTGTCAATTGCCGTGCTAATCACCAACTAAGGCTCTGCAACTGCACCCATCACAACATACCAAAATGCAAGTCTCTCATCTTCTCTAAATTTCCTCTCTCAATATCACTGAATTACTAAATTGAGTTTTATATTCTTACAGCTGAAAGTACAATGTGTAATGCACAGGGTTTGGCGTGCCTATCTAATTATAAGGAACGTAAGTGCCATAAGTCAATATGAAATATGAGAAGTGGTATTTTTTGTATTGTTCGTTAATATATTCGAATTTCATATTGCAGTTCTGAAAGTTCGTCTGAAGGGAGCTGCTTTCAGACCAGGAATAGAATGTGACTGTCCATCTTCGTGTGTTGAACCAGAGTACAACGTTGTATACAAAGAATGTTACAAAAAAAAAGTCCCGTATGTCCCATTCATATTGTTCACACAATACTTCTTCTTCTTCTTCTTCTTCTTCTTCTTCTTCTTTTATTATTATTATTATTATTATTATTATTATTATTATTATTATTATTATTATTATCGTTACTATTATTATTCTTATTAATATAATTTTGTTACATAAAAATTGCTAACGTGGAACTCTCTGCTCCAAGAAGGAAAAAACATATTTAGTGGTAAATATACTATGACTATGAATATTATAATACACTAGCTGACCCGGCGAACTCTGTTCCGCCTTAACAGAGAACTCCGTTCCGCCAAAACATACGAAAACGCGTGAAAACGTGCGAAAACGCATGAAAACGTGCGAAAACTCTCGAAAAGGTGCGAAAACCCGCGAAATCACGCGAAAACGTGCAAAAACGTGCGTTCTCACACAGGAACGCTGTCGAACGGGATAAACAGTATCCTATGTCCGTCTCCTGGCTCTAAGCTCCTGCTCACCAAATCGGTACAGCCGTTCTTTAGTTATAAATAGTGTAACTAACACGACTATATATAGATATAACGGCGAACGAAAGGCGGCTATCATTATCGCCTTCTGTTATCAGTGCGGCGTTACAACAATGGGTTACAACAGGCAGCAATGACCGCTAACATGCGAAATCACGCGAAAACGTGCGTTCTCACACAGGAACGCTGTCGAACGGGATAAACAGTATCCTATGTCCGTCTCCTGGCTCTAAGCTTCCTGCTCACCAATTTTCAGCCTAATCGGTACAGTCGTTCTTGAGTTATAAATAGCGTAACTAACACGACTTTCTTTTATATATATAGATTATCAATATACTACTTTTCATAACTATCGAAATTTATTATTTTAATAATTTATTATTTTATATTTTTATGGTAATTATCATTTACAACAGATTTCGAAATCTTATATATCGGCCACCCCATTCTCCTATAGCACGTAAAAGCGCTTCTACATCGCTGCTATTTCGCTCGTTTCCCTCTGACCATTTTTGATCGGGAGGTTCGCCGTAAGAAACGTTTAGATATGTATCGGCGGGGGGGGGGGTGTTTTATATGTGAGGGGAGTTTGGACGAAGGTGAAGTGATTGTGGTGAAGAAAGGAGTCGTGTCGATTCAAAAACTGTTCTTGCGCGAGGATGTGACTGTACATAAAGCTTGTCATGCTAAATGCTAAATATTTTAATCCAAAATTGATATCTGCATCAACTCGAGAGGAAAGTGAACAGTATTGATAATATCAACAGCTCTTAGATCAAATAAAAAATACTTTAGTTTCAGAACCTATTGTATCTTAAGTGGGAATGAGATTACGACTGAATTTATGGAATCACAAAAGGGACTGTCCTATACATGAAGAAAATATGTGCACTATGTTATGAAGTTTTCTTTGATATTATCAATAAGTTCGTCAACATGAATGGAATCAGGAAATAACACGCATTGCTGACGAATATTTGGTCGTGGAAGTAGTTTGATTCCAGATTGGGGAATTATTGTCTTTATTCCTCCCATAAGATGGAAAATATTAGACCATCCAATGTATTCAAATTATGATCTGCGTTGTAAAACATGAACTGACAGAATGTCTTATTTAATTTAGATTATTTAACAGAACTTATGACGATTCAACTAATGAAGTTTCAAAATGCGATGAAGCGAATTCAATAGCAAATAAGGTATCAATAAGGATACATTCCACCATGGAATTTATCAATATGGAGCTTTGATCCAAACTTCTTGTATACATATGCGCTAACCCCCTGTCTAAAGGAAAAAGAAAAAAGACTTAAGGCTTTTAGAAAAAGGGAAAAGAATTACTGGCAATTCGTCGGCATATGCCAACGATGTACAATTTTTACCTTCTCGCACTTAACAACGTAAGAAGAGAAAGTAATTGTAGTCGTGCGCCAGAAAACGGCGAATTTTTGACACAAAAACTCTTTATTACCGGGCCCTGGTAACGCAAAAGTTGATAAATCCAGTTGATAAATTTAGAAAAAATATCCTCTTAACACGTGGTGTAGCCAGAATTCAAGTTTTGTGCGTCCTTGATACTGAAAAATCGATTCACGGCAAAACGTCTGACTGCTTGAGGACAACTCTAGCGCATAAACCTAATCATTCTGGCTGATGTTGCAACCGCTGGCATTTGAAACCGATATTTTAATTTTGGGGAGTACTTTACATGGAGCCCCTCGGACATTTCCAAAAAAAGTGCTCCAAATTTTTTGATTAATATTTTAATGTTGAATAGTGCGAAGAACGTTGGTGCAGGTACCATTTTCGTTGAAATCCCAGATATTTCGAAAGTTTCCTGTGAGAATGATAGAAAAAGTTGTGTATTGCTGCGGAAAATAGATTTCGATATTTCAACGGAAATACACGATTTAGGGTTCTCTGATATCGAATAATTTTTTTAAAAACGTCCGTTTGTCTGTCCCACTGTGAACACCACTAGCACGTAAGCGATACGTAGGAATTTTTCCAAAATGGATATTCACCGGACAATCTGATTCGACTCGAAGCGATTTTGAAAAAAAAAATCTTTAAAAATGGGGGGGGGTACTTTACATGAAGCGCCTGGGAAATTTTCAAAATTTTCTCAAAAATTGTTCCACATTTTTTCTTTAAATTTTTTAAAAGAATAGAGTAATATCCACTAGATGCCATAGGTCCGTTTTCCACCGTTAAATTAAATTTTCGAACATGTCAGAAGTTTGAAATGTATCCGGCCTAAATCCCGTTAAAATATTGATAACAGATATTTTTCTTTCGAGTAATTTTTTTCTCCATACTTAGAACTTTCATTAAGATCATGTACAATTGTTTCAAAATTTTAGCTGTTTGCGTTCAATATTGCGTTCAGTTTCAGAAATATTAATAAATTATAAAAAAAAATTGAAAACGGCTAAAAATGTTTTCTTTCGCCTTTTGGTAGTGATAGTGCTAAATATATTCTATAAGATGGCATAAACTACATTTCGCTCTGTTCTTTTATTTTTCAAAAATTAGAAAAAATGTAGTTTTTTTAACTTGTCTTTCGCGAGTTGCAGGAATTGTGACGTGGTGTTGTTGACGTTATTATATGAAGAAACAAAGGAGGTCATTTCCGTCAACTTAGAATATTTATTGAGATAGCCGGCTTTCGACGGCTTTGCCGTCATCATCAGTCTCGCTGCTTTCGGCTAAAGTCAGAAGACTTTTCTGTCGTTAATATTTACATCAAAGGCAATTTGTCCACATTATTGCATTTATGAGTGCATGTGCTTCAAATGTCTTATAAAGTATCTCAAGATCTTTGAATTTCTAAGGCCATTATAAATAAAAAGCAACTAAATATTAATGTGTTTAATACTTACTGAGCTAACACCCGGGTTTGAAAGTTCTGGTGAGAGTGACTATAGGCCTAAACGTTCTGTCCATTTACACGATTTACTTTCATAAAAAGCATTTCAGTAGAATAAAATGACGTTTGTTTCTTATTCCTCTTTTTCATAATAATAATAATTATATTATGTTATAATTATATGATTATTATTTGTGTTATTATTATTATTATTATTATTATTATTATTATTATTCACAATCACAAGAAAGAAGCTACAAGGTGATGAAATTTTCCTTAAACCAACAATAATGCGAATGGTAACTATCAATATAAATGGGGTCGGAAAATAACACGCATTGCTAATGAGTAGGGAACGGACTTTATTGTAATAAAAATAGCAAAATATGTACATATATATGTACTTATTTTTTCAAAAATATGTAAGAAAAAACAGGAAATATGTGAAATAAATATTCGTTATAATGTTTACAATTCCATTCTTCAAGCGTTTTCCGAGCAGAGTACATTGCTGATCAGAGCTTTACATGGATTCAGAGAGGCGGAATGAAAGTTTTACATCAACAGAAGCAATTATTCGCTAGTTTCATCCGAAACATATACTTTCGTATTATATACAATGTTGTTTACGAAGATCCGGTGCTCAAGTAAATAGTACCGTGTAGCCTGTGATAGAACGGGGGTGGAAAGGAAGCATACTCCCACCCCAACTCCAGAAAAGCGATAAGACAATTATCTGATTTTTTTATCGAGTTACGCATGGGGTCTATGAAACACGAGTAAGCATGTGGTTGAAGTTCCTTCTGCTTCACATACTACACTCGCTCATCGTTGATCCCGACTACGCTGTTTCCAAGAAGCAGTGGGGCGGGGGAGATAAGTTTGGCAATTAATAGCGATTGTCCCGTGTTAATACAAGCGCATTGCGTATTTTTTAAGTATTTCAGTAACTAAGTAAGCTTTCAAGTAACATATTTCGAACATCACAAGTGAAATGTTCATTTTCGACCTATAAATATATTAAAATGTAACGAAATATGTAGCTATAGATAAAATATGTAAAAATATGTAATTATACCAAAATATGTTAAAATATGTAAAATAAAAATGGTTCCAATTAGTTCAGAATGTCGTGTTAAGTGTAAAAAATATTAGCGAATGCAGGTATCTTGTCCCTGTAAAAATATGTATTTACATGAAAATCCGTTCCCTACTAATGAGGCTTTGGCCATAGAAGCACGATGCCACTTGCTTTTGGCGAAAGAAATTTTGCAGTTCGACATGAAGCAAGCAAAGGGATTTCACCTAATGTTATTGAGACCATGCAGTTCATATATTCTTACTTTGAAGGCAACTCTGATGAAAACCATTTTCGTGTTGATAATTTGATGGACGAATACAGAGAGGTTACTGACCCGTTAGCCGTGCAGTATAATCATGCCTCCTTCAAAAGTTTGGAGAAGTATCGATAACAGACAGCGAACAGAACATGTTTGTTTTTTTTCGAAATGTTGAGGTATAAATATTAAATGACTTCTGGTATTGAAACAAGAAATAATATATAGCAAATGCACGTCTCACAACCTTTAAAACGGCAGGTTGGAAATAACTCTGTGTCTCAAGAGAGACTATAATACTTTTTACGTTCCCTTTGCTAACTTTTACGAGAAAATTTGTGTTCTTGGAGCAACACAACATTTAACGATAAAGCTCATGGAATTATGACACGCGGAGTAGAGATTGAAAATATTCGCTGGAAAGGAAATCCTCCTTAAAAATGCATCTTTTATGTGAATGTAAAATCCAAAAGAATTTATCTTGTTCTAGAAACATTTATGGAAGCGTTAAAATACAAATGGCCGGACTACCAGTGCAGAGGTTTAAAAGAAATTTAACTAGAAGTAAATTGGATTTGTTTGGTAAGTAATTAATCGAGTAATGTATACGTCATATATTTGTTATTTTTATTACTCATGTAATTAAAGGTATATGTTGTTTTGTATTAAATAGTTTTTATGCTCGTTTAGTACAATAATTATATCTCGTTTTCGACATTTTCACAACCCGAAAAGATATGATTGCGAGTAATCTTTCACGAAATAAACTTTTAAGCAAACTACAATGTTTTTGACTGGACGTAAAACACAATAGTCACATCTGATGTTTTCTCTGGTGAGTTTCTCTTAGAGAGTGATATATCTCTTATGCCACAATATAATAAACAATTTTATGAAGATTTGTAATATATTTGTCAACCCTTAAGTACCGAATAAATTTTAGTAGAATGTCATTCATGTACACACTAGGTACTCACCATGAGAAAAAGTTTTATTCGTGAAGTATGTATCAACACTGAACGGTTAAAACCAACGTTTATCTCAATTTGCAAGCATCCCTGTAATTTGACGATAATGGGGTTATAGTATAACTCTGATCTAAAAAAGTCAGCTATTAAAAATGTATTTTTTGGCAATAAGTATATTTGAATTTCATATTCGACTAGTAGTAATACAACAGTCTGAACTTTCCTTCGCTTTTTAAAGGAAGCAAAATCTTCGTCATTCGCTTTTTTTTTTTTTCAATTTATTGATTTTGATGGTAAGTACATAGATTAGTTGTTAACAACTTTACATATGTATTGATTTCATATAGACTAACTTAAAACTAACTTATAATTAACTTAAAATTAACTTACAACTATTACAATGGGAGAGGAATCCCTAGTGGGTCCTCTAATCAGGTTCCAATTCGGCGAATTTGATGAGAAATGAATGGTAGGGGTATTTATTTGTAATTCTGGTTTGATGGATGGGATTTTTACCGAGTCTGAAAGGCGCCAGGGAGGGGATTTGATTTAAGCTGGAGTAAAAGTTGGTGGAGAGATAAGCTATATGCTGTGATAACGGTTCGAGGTTAAATTCCTTATGAAGTTGGAGGTTGGATACGAACCATGGGGCGTTAGCAATTGTTCTAAGAAACTGATTCTGTATTACTTGAATTCTGTTAATGTTAGTTTTGGAGGCGTTGATCCATATGGGGCAGGCGTACAGTAGTAGCGGTCTTATGACTGTTTTGAATATTAGTATGGAGGAGTTGAATGGAACCGAGCTATTTCTGTGAATTATTGGTTTTAGCTGCAGTAATTTTATTTTGGCTTGAATTAGTTTGTTATCTATGTGTTGCTTCCAGTTTAGTTTGGTGTCTAGTTGAAGGCCGAGATATTTGACCGGTTTGTTGGGAGGTAACCATTCTATTGTGTTATTGTTCAGTGTCATAGGAGTGGGTGGAGTGTAAGGTCTTAGTGTGAATATTTTGGCGGAGGTTTTATTTGGATTTAACTGTATCTTCAGTTTGGAAGCCCAGCTATCTAACATGTGAAGGTATAATTGCATTCTGTTTCTAATTAGATTCATGGATGTGTCTGAAGAGAATATGGCCGTATCATCCGCAAATTGAGCTGTTTGAATATTATGTAGTTTAGGAAGATCAGCGACATACAAGTTGAATAAGGTCGGAGAAAGTGGGGAACCTTGAGGGAGTCCAGCTTTTATTAATCTCGGATTTGAAAGGTGGTTGTTAACATTTACCGAAAATGTTCTATTGTCAAGAAAACTATTTATTATTGAGAGTATGTAGTGGGGAGTGCCAATTTTGATTAGTTTGTAGTTCAGGGCTTGATGCCATGTTCGGTCAAATGCTTTTGTAATGTCTATGAAAATCGCTATGGTGTGGTGTTTTCTTTGAAAGGCTGTGTATATATGTTCTGTAATACGGAGTAACTGATGTTGTGTGGATATTTTTTCTGTGAATCCAAATTGTTCTATTGGTATAGCTTTTGTTAGGTGGAGATGTTTGTTTAGTCTTTTTAGGATAATTTTTTCGAAAATTTTTGAAAGGTTTGGTAACAAGCTTATAGGGCGGTAACTGTCGGTCAAGGCAGCGTTTTTGTTTGGTTTGGGGATGGGAATGATAATTGCATGCTTCCAAGTCAGTGGAAAATAGCCGATTCTGAAGCATGAGTTGAAAATGTTATTTAAAAATGCTATTGCTGGGGGTGGCAAATACTTTAGAGCTGTGTTATTAATGCAATCGTGACCTGGGGATTTTTTAGTTGGGAGGTTTTTTATGATTTTATTTATTTCAGTCGGAGATGTGTATTGGATTTTGTGGTGAGGTCCATGAATACTTTCTCTGTCTGTTTTTATTATGGTGTTGTGTTCGGGATGAAATTGTGAATTATTTAAGGTGAATGTCGATGCAAAATAGTCAGCGAGTTCTTCAGCTTTATGATATGATGAATAAGCTTTACCTGTCGTGGTTTTTAAGGGAGGGATTGTGTTTTTCTTTTTTAATATTTTCTTGGTGAATTGCCAGAGCGAGTTGTTGTTGGTGTTTAGTGAATTTAGTAGATTATGAAATTGTTGATTTTTGTGATTTTTTATGAGTTTTTTGACAATGTTAGTGATTAGATTTAGTTCCTTCTTAAGTTCTCTAGTTTTAAGTTGGATCCACAGTCTTCTGGTTTTGTTTTTTGTGATTATTGCATTTTGAATGGATTGAGGTAATTTGCTGTATGTGTTTTTGTTAGCGTTTGGTAGTATGGTGGGTTGAGATTTTTTAATAGAGGAGATAATTAGTTCGTTCAAATAGTTTATTGATTGATCTATTTCAGTTGGAGTTTTCAGGATCTTTATTCTAGGAATTGCATTTCTGATTAAAGTTTGATAGTTTGCCCAATTTATTTTTAATGTATTTATTTTAGGGGTAGGGGCGTGTTGAGGGGTTAATTGTTGGGTAGTCATTAAAACCGGAATGTGATCCGAATCTAGTTCAAAAATTGTTGAAATGTGAAATTTTATTTTTGTGTTGGTTATGCCTAAATCAAGGATATCCGGTTTGCGCAGACGGTCGAATGGGTAATATGTTGGTTCGGGAGGAGATAAAACTTTTAAGTTAAATTGATTAATTATATTTGCTAATATTTTGCCATCGTGATTACTGGTTTGGCAGCCCCAGCTTGTATGTTTGGCGTTGAGGTCACCTAACAATAGGACATTTTCCGTGGGCTGGAAGAAATTTTGAAGGTTTGCGTTTTGGATTTTAGTACATGGTGGCTTGTATACTGATATTATTTTCCATAATTTATTGTTTATATTTATGTTAATTGCGATGGCTTCAATGCCGGGGGGGTTGGGGAGATTAGATTGGTAGTGATTATAACATGATTTTACTGCTATTAGTACGCCTCCACCTTTGGTTTCAGATCTATCAGATCTGTAAAGAGTGTAATTTGGGATGAATAGTTTGGTTTTTTTATTGAGGTGCGTTTCAACTATGCATGCAATGTCAACGTCGTAATGGTGAAGAAAGTGAATTAATTCTACCTTTTTGTTATTGATTCCATTGGAGTTCCAATTTAAGCAGGTTAATTTATTGTTGGGTTTATCTGCCAGTGCTATTGGTTAAGTACGCGGATACGGAGTTTTGAATGGTGCTGATTATAGATGGTATTAAAGAATTGATGAAATTAATAATGCATGAGGTGATGGCATTTATTATTGTGTTGATTATTGGGTTGCTGGCGTGGGGGTCTGGTGATTGAGAATTTGGTGGGGAGGTGTTACGGGAGTTTTGGGCAGTTTTGGGTTGATTTTGGGAGTTCGAAATATGGTTGAAGTTCCGGATTGTGTTGGTTTGAGGCAATGGTGGGAATTGTTGATTAAGGTTGATTTGTGAGGATTGACCATTTAAGGATTGGTTTGCATAACTATTATCATTGGGCGGGGTTTTTTTTTTTTCACTTATCTCTTTAAAGTATGAACAGTTCTGGTTCCTGATGTCCGCCCTGTGGTTTCCTTTACAGAGAGCACACGTCGGTGTTTCGTTCTTCTTGGGACACTTTACTGAGTAATGATTGCCCGCACAGAACGCGCAGTTGATGACGTGATTGCAGTTATTTTTTGTGTGTCCGAAATCTAAACATCTTTGGCATTGCAAGGGGCCTTTCGGTTTTTTACGTCTTTCTACCTTCACTCGATGGTTACATATTTGATCTATTGATAGAATGATGTCAATTGGTTCGGTTCCGTTAAATTCGGCGGCCACTACAGGAATGGGGTTGCCGTCCTTTTGGAGCCTGGTCACTTTCAAAATTGAAGGGAACCGCTGTTTTAAGTCTAATGCTATTTCGGATACTGTTATTGATTGATGCAGGTTCTTAAAAACCACTGAAAATTTTTTGTTTGAAGGATCTTTGAACGAATGAAAGCTCCTTTGTGTTTGTATTAAGTATTTAACTATATTACGGAAGTCTGTTGGTGTTTTGGCACTGATCTTGACTTTGTCATATTTTTTATTTTTTTATTTAATAGGTAATTATTACAGGCAAAGTAAAAATCTTGATGCAATGTGGCTAGGCCGAAGGCCTTTAAGCCATTACAATACCTACATTCTACAGCGTTCTAACCTTTCGAATTCTGGTATTCACCCCAAATGGTCTCTCCTTTGCATCAAAGCCGCGGAAAAGAGACCATAAGGTACGGCTGAGGAAAAAACCCCTGAAGGGGGAAAAACCTGCCGTCAGAAGCCGAGTACATGCTAATCTATCCGGTTTTTAAACCATTTATTTATTTGGCGCGGGCGTCAGGCATTCTCCTTCCAGTGTTTGGCCTCCTCCGCACCTGAAAACAAACAGTACCACAGAAAATCGTCCGCACCAACGCCTCTGCCCTAACATTTCCGATTCCTACTTCCCTTCGCCTCCTAATGTGTTTTATTTTAACCGTTTGCTTTTATTTTATTTTAATATAATTTAATTTTAATTTATTTAACTTATTTTAATTAATTTAAATTAAATTTATTTAACTTATTTTAATTAATTTAATTTTAATTTATTTAACTTATTTTAATTATTATAAGTTAATTTATTTATTTTTATTGACTTATTTATCTACTTATACTTAGCAATTGACTAAAACTTATAACTTCTTTTTTTTTTTTTACTGTTTACTAACCTAACATAACTTACTGACTAACCTAATTATTGTTAGTTTATTGATTTATTATTTATTTCTCTCCAGTCTAGGCTCTGCTCGTACTAACCAGTGCTGTTTTCCCACTCCCTAATTTCAGTTTCTCTAATGGTCCGAACCTTTCCTAGAAATGTTCCTAATTCTTTCATGAAGTTAGATCTTTTATCACCTAGAATGTTTTGGGCGAGCGTTACGTTCCTATGTTGGAAGTAGTAATTTCCCATTCCCATCCATTTTCCTCTCCAAGTTTCGGTCGCATTGCAAATTAAAAGGATGTGGATCCAGTCTTCCCTATCACCGCAAAGCACACAGATGCCATTACCATTAGAGTCCTTTAATCTACGTTGCATCCACCCCCGACCCTGAACCAAGCGTATCCCCCTCTTGCGTCCTTTCGCAGTGTGTTTACGTAACGTTCGCAACCCCATAACGGACTCGCGTGAATTTGCGCAACTAGCGAACGTTTTTCGGCCGTTGCTGCCAGGATCTCTTGCCTTTTAATATCCGCAAGTCTACCCGAAATTAGCCGTTCTATCTCACGTGTTCCCCTATCTCCCACCATCTCCGGAGAAACGTCTCCCAGACCTGCACGTTCCAGTAGCAGTTTAATTTTATACGACCAGTGGCGTTGGTTGCTCCCCTGTAACTGCACTCGAAAACATCTATGTATAAGTGTGTCAGACTGTTCACCTGCTAATTTAATCCAAAGTTTAATGGGTTTCATTTTAAAATCTTTCCAAATTCCTACACTACCGACCTCTCTTAGGACTCCGGCATTTGCTGCGAATCTTGAGACTCCGAGAATTAATTTGAAATAATCTGTTTCGACGCTTTCTAGTCGATCTATCCTATCCACTCCCCAAATTTCTGCACCATAATTCATTGCTGGGAGAACTAGCGATTTAAACATTGTATCGCACACCTTTAAAGACAATTCCGGAACCCTGCGCACTGCGCCAACGATTTCTTTGAGCGCAATTCTTCCTTTACTGTGCGCCGCCACTATGTGATTATTCCATCCCCCATTCATGGAAAATTTTGCCCCAAGATATGTAAATGTTTTAACCCGGTCGATCTCGTCCTGAGCGTAAAACCATTTCTCTTTGCTACCCCAGATAAATCCATTCTTGAAGACAACTACTTTAGTTTTTTGAATATTTACTTTCAATCCCCATGTTTCACTATACGTTTCTAAGAGATTTAAACTTTTCTGTAAGCCGTCAATAGTCTCCGAGCATAAAACTAAATCATCAGCATATAGTAGTCCGGGAATGTTCAGGCCCTCAATTTCCGGTGCAGATGTATCCGCTTCCTGTAACCACGTCAATAAATCGTTTATAAACAAGATAAACAATAGCGGTGAGAGAGGACAGCCCTGTCTTACTCCTACTGTCGATTTTATTTTTCGCGTTGTACTTCCATCACCGCACCTGACACAGAAATTTACGTCTTCGTACATGCTCTGCAGCACTTTTAAAACTTTACGTGAGACGCCTAGCCCATTAAGTTTTTGCCATAAAGCTTTCCTATTGATAGAGTCAAACGCCTTTTCGAAATCTACAAAACTGCAATATAAGTGGCTCCGTTTACGCGCAAGCGCCTGTTTTACTAGGGTATCTAACACAAAGATATTGTCGGTAGTCGCGAAGCCTCTCCTAAAGCCTGCTTGCAATTCTGATATTTTACCGTGCTTTTCCGCCCATTCCCTCAGTCGCCCGTTGAGTATTTTACAAAATAGTTTGCTCAGCGCTGGTAAAAGACTAATTCCGCGATAATTATGTGGGCAATTTGTATCACCTTTATTCTTAAAGACCGGTTGGAGGATCGCTGTACTCCACGTTTCTGGATACGATCCGGAATCAACTATTGCATTAAATAAATCCAGAATACTCTCTGGGTCTATGTGCCACAATTCCGAAATAAATTTTGTCGGAATGCCGTCCGCGCCGCCTGCCTTCTTATTATTCATGGCTAGCATAGCCCTGTTTACTTCATTCCAGGTTATAGGTTCGTCTAATTCAGGGACACCCCGGTCCGTGATAATATCTATCCCTGTTTCAATATTCGCTATTGTGAGCGCCCGTGAAAAGTACTGCTCCCACGCGTCTGATGAGATTGTATTACTTACATTTCTTTTATTACGCAGAGATCTTATAACGTCCCAAATTGATTTATTATGATCGTTTCTTAAAATTGCCTCTATTCTTGCTGTCTCACCCTCCTGCCAAGATTTCTTCGATTTCTTAATTGTGGCCTCGTATTGCCTACGTAGTAACAAGTAACTATTTCTCGCTTCCGCAGTTCCACTGTTTCTGAACATCCTTAAGGCTACTATTGCTTTACGCCTGCTCTCCCGACACTCCTCGCTAAACCACCCTTGGGTCAGTACCCTTCCTCCTCTCCCCCACATTCGCATGCCCTTCCCTGCGCGGTAGAGCCGCCTTTCTAAATTCTTTGTTTGCCTGTCCGGTGACCGCTCCTCACGTGACCACCCTGCAGAGTTAAGAATAGACTCTGCAAATTCCTGTCGCTTTTCCTCTTTCCATACAAACCGTCGTCTGGCTATTGTGACGTTCGTTGCTCCCGCCCGCACCACTGCCGGTGGCCGTTCAGTAGTATTTACTGCTAAATGGACACACACAGGCAAGTGGTCGGATTCTGCCCGTAGTTCGATTCCAAAATCTAATAAATTGTTTATTCTTTCATGCGACAACAGAGCATAATCTATTACACTACCTCCATTCCCACTAATAAAAGTTAGTTCCCCTTCAGTATCCTGTCCATAGTGGCCATTTAAGATTTCGAGATTAAATCTCTCGCATAATTCTAATAATTCCTGACCATCATTATTGATGACTAAGTCTTTGCTTTTTCTAGAATTAGCTCTCGCTTCTTGCCGATCGAATTCCGAAAATACTTCCTGCTCATGGCCAATTCGAGCATTCATGTCACCTAAGACTAGTAAATCAGTATTCGGATATCTTTGCTTCAACGAGTCTAAGAAATTATTGATTTCGCCAAAAGCTTCTGGTGAATAATAACGCGAGCCCTGTGGGTGACGGTATATAAATACCATTGCGATGTCAGTATTTTGCATTACTAGTCTAATACAAAGAAAATTATCTGAGTTTGTAGCAATTTCATAAATATATTGCATTAACCTATCCCGAAATAAGCACGCAACACCCCCCGGGTACCTACCCCTTTCCCCTCTACGTTTTTTAGTTTTGCATATGGCTGTAAAACCAGACACATTTAACGTTTCACCCTCCTTCCACCAAGTTTCGACGAGACCGATTATATCAAATGTATTTATGTACCCATGGAAGTCTTGATTTCCGAGCTTAGAGCCTAGACCTTTGATGTTCCAACATCCTATTCTTAAAGCCTATTCATGCCTATTTGGCGACCTGCTTGGTCCCGACTCACCGCGAGCTTCCTGCTGCTGCATGTTTGCTGCAGCCATCGCCCTCGTAAGAGGTCCTCGCTCCAGGCTGTCTGCCGCGAAGCGCCCGGGACTCGCCGAGTGCCGTGAGCTCCGGCGGGAACGCGAACGCGAACGCGAACGCGAGACCGCCTCCGCCGCGATGCCGCGGGGTCAGAGGTCGTCCGCACCGCCCCAGCACGAGGCGCAGCCGCAGGCGCGGCCGCGGCCACGGCCGAAGGCGCGGGCGGGGGCGGCCGCGAAGAGGCGCCCGATTGCCCGGAGGGGGTGTCCGCCCTCCTGGGGTTCTGCCCCCTCGCTGAGTTCACGGGACCCCGCCGCCCCGCCCCCTCCCACGCCCGCGGACGGGCCGCCAGCTCAGCCAAAACGTAACTGCGCCCTGCCACGACAAGCTTGTCGAAACGAATCGACGCCTGCCTTCCGCTCGCTTTCGCCTCCTGCAAATGCGGAATTAACGCCTTACGCGTTTGCCGCACTGCCCAGCTGAAGTCCTCACGGACGCGCACCCTGCCATTCCGGGAGAGATACTCCCGGGCTGCTCGCAGCAGCTCCTCCCGCTTCCTGAATGAAGCCAGCTTGGCCACAACTTTGTCATATTTAACATCTGATATGAAGTTACTTGTAACTTTATGCTTAAGTTCCTTGGTGAAATTATTAATGTTCATTATATTAGACACATATATTGGAGGAATTTTACCTGTTTGAGACAAATTATCGTTTGAGTGATTGTTTAGGTAAGCAAATCTCGTGTCCTCGATTTCATCATTGATTTTTCCTAATTCACTGAATCTGTTATCGGTAGGCACATTATATTCAAGTTCACTTGATAACTGAGATGGGTCACTAGATTTGTTTGGATCTACACTAAATTTTTTGTTTTCGTGAGAGTTTGAGGTATCACCGACTGACCTTTTTCTGGCGAGAGAGGTTGCCGTTGAAGGGTAGGTTTGGCCGTTGGTCGCGTTTACTGTTGAGTTGCCAACCTCGAGATTCACTTCGGGGTTGTGCTGCATCAGGGCTGCATCTGTGATGAAATCCATATCTTCACTAGATGGCAACATTTCCGGATTTTGAAGAACTTCGTCTGTGAAGGGGGTGTCGAATCCACCGTTGTTTAGGGTTAAAAGAGCACTGCTTATCGCATGCCCTGTTGAAGAGTTGACATCGAATGACATTCACTTATCACACGATATCATTTAAGTTGTCACTGCAACTTCGAAGTTCACTCACTACGGGATACTAGTTAACTGACGAACTGCGGGAGCTCCGCTTACTAGGTCCGCACGGCTCGGAGTCGAGCACTAGAATCTTCGTCATTCGCTATTCAATACCAATGAATTGTATCGGATATTTTAAGGGATGCATATTTTATCTTATCGGGATTCTGATGTAGGTATACTTAGTGCGGTTCTACTCACTGGAGTATCGTTCGGGCCTGCAAGGAGCGCAAGGCGGGCGGGCCAAGATAAAACAGGGCCCATTTTTAGGGGATATTTTTGATTTAAGGTACCAAGACTTCTTGTGTTTGCTGTACACTTTTATAAAGGGGGCCCAGCAAAAGTTTCGCGAACGGACCCGCGCTCATTTCGTTACACTACTAGTACTACTGTAGTTATTGTGAATATTTTCCAGTACCTTATTATCAACTGATGTCACTGCAGCGCCTCTAACCAGGAGGTCCTAGGTTCGAGTCCTCACGGCAGCAGGATTTTCGACACTAGCTTTTCAGCTAGCTCGAATTCAGTCACTGTCTGGAGGAGAATTCTAGCGGCCGGCTGCTCTGATCGGTAGTTTTCCGTGGTTTCTCCGATCAACACCAGGCGAATGCCGGAGCAGTACCCTACCAAACGGGCCACGGACCGCGCGCGATCTGTCCTTCCTCTTCCTTGTCCTATCCTCTCCCCTTACACACACACTTACACTAACATGCACTACACTACCGCATATTCCGGGAGACCAGTCGGGAGCTTAGAGCTTGTCCCAACTGGGGCGGTGCACCGCTGGTGGGAGAGTCCTGGTTAGGGGGAAACCCCACTAGCCGACGGCAGGTCGGCGCCGGATCTCGCCATCCAGCGGGGGAAGATCATCGCCATCTCCCGAGAAAAAAAAAATGCACTACACTAACGGGACTAATGGCCGAAGCAGTTGACGCCCCCGGACACGAAAAAATCAATCAATCAATCCAGAACCTTATTGTGTTAAGGGTTTTTCCATTTCCCCCCTTCTTTGTCTCAATGAGATCTTACACCTTCTTGACATTACGAAGAAAACTCCTCGATTCAACAGGAGTGGTTAAATGCACATAGCTAGTAATTACACAATAAAGAAATTTTTCACTAATTTTGTATAGATGTAAATGACTATATACGGAGTAATATACGTAGTATAGAAAATGTAATGCTGCGCGAAAAAACGGTGGATTTTCGGCGGAAAATAATTCATTGCCGAGCTCTGGGGGCGAAAAAGTGAATAAAACCTGTTGCTAAATTAAGAGAAAAATTCTTGAACACGTGGTGTAGTAAGAATCCCAGTTTTGATGCCGAAAACCAATTGGAAGCAAAACGTCCGTCCGTCCGTCCGTCCGTCCGTCAACACTTCTAGCGCCTAAACCACAAGAACGATCTTTTTTCAAATTGGAAAATCCTATGTCGATCTGGCTCTTGTTGAAGCTTTGAAATTTTGACAATATTCTATAAAATTTGGGGGTGCTTTACATGACGTCCCCCGGACATTTTCAAAATTTGCTCAAAAACGGCTTCAAACTTTTTCTTTAAATTTCTTGTAAGATAAGAGCCAAATACACTTATAAGGTGGCATAGATCAGAATTTCACGGTTAACTCTGAATTTTCGAAAATTGCAAAAGTTTGAATTTTTTCGGCGTCTTCCTACAATTACAAAATTGAAAACAGAGATTTTTCCTTCAAATGAAATTTGTTGTGCATAAATAATTCTTTCAATTAAGTCTTGTAGATTTTTTGTCAATTTTAGTAGTTTTCGTGCAATAGTGCGTGCAATCTTTGCAATTTTTAAAAATAACAAAAACAACCTTTTCTCAAAAACGTCTCCAATTTTTTTTCTTTAAACTTTTTGTAAGGTTAGTGCCAAATGAACCATATACGATGATATAAACGCCATATTGCTGTATTCTTTTGTTTTTTCAAACATTTCAAAAATGAATTTTTTTACTTGTCTCTCTCGTCTGTAAAATTTACATTAAAAGCGATTTCTTTGCATTATTATATTTATGAGCACATGTGCTTTAAATATTGTCAAATAACGTTTCTCGAAAACACAAGTGTCCTGTAAAATGAGCACAAAATTCGGCATTTTCAGAAACGCTGAAACCCCATTTTCTCAAAAATGGCTCCAAATGTTTTCTTCAAAATTTTCCAATAGATGGTACTAATTGCTCAGCTTATTGTGACGTAGAGTTTATTTTGGTGTATTCTTTTTTTTTAATTACACATATGTAATTTTCTTGAAATACCTCTTACGCTGTTAATATGGACATTTCTATCGATTTATATGCATTATTACATTTGTAAGTGGATGTGCTTGAAAGGACTTTGAATAAAGTTTTTCGAAAACGCAAAAGATTCCAGTGGAAAGGAGCTTAAATTTCGCATTTACAGTAATGCTTAATCTTCAGTTTCTTAAAAACGACTTCGAATTTTTCAATGAAAGCTTCAATTTAGGACGAGTTTTTACTCTTCTTTAATATTCTTGAAGTAATGATTCAGTTGCACTACTAGAAAAGTACAAAATTGAGAAATTTTTTAAGAAAGTACATTGGGCGACGATAGATAGCAGTTGTTGAGAGACCACACCAAGGAAAATAGAAAAATTTGGTACGAGAAAGACTGCCATTCTGTAGCACCTCTAGTTTTATTATTTTGAACTCGGATAGCGTAAAGGACGCTTAAGAGAATGGTGCAGGTCTCATGATCGTTAAAATCCCTGATTTTTAGAAAATCCCAATTTTTTCGGTGTCTTCTACAACTACAATTGCGAAGATACATTTTTACTTTCTCACGCTTAAGAAGAAACTTCTTAAGAAGATAAAGTTGCGCGAAAAAACTGCGAATTTTGGCAGAAAAATTCTTATTACTGGGCCCTGGTGATGAAAAAGTGGATAAATCGCTAAATTTAGAAAAAAATCCGTTTATAATACAATGTTGTTGTTGGATAGTCTAAAGGACGTTTAAGAGAATGGTGTAAGTCTCATGTTGGTTGAAATCCCTGATTTTTCGAAAATTGCAATCGTTTCAAAATTTTTCGCAGAGTTCCTACAACTAAAATCTTAGAGGCTGATTTTTTAATATAAAGAAATCTGTGCCTTAAAAATAGATTTTGAAATAAGGTCATGTACAATTTTTTGAAAATTATACTAGTAATACTTTTCGCATAATTTTGCGTGAAAATAGGGTGAGAATGTACGTGTTGTTTCAGCACCACTAGTTTCTTACTAATAAATTATTAAGGTCCCAAATGCTGGAATTTAAATGTGGTGTCTTGATTCTTCCTTGCTGAAGTAATTCGCGGTTGGAGAGATGACCATATAGTTGGCATACCCACTTATCAGAAATCAAAAAAAGAATATTCCACAATTTTGTACTAATTTTGAACTAATTTATATCCAAAATTAAAAATTTTGAACCGATGGAGAACATCAAACTAAAAAATGTATAAGTGTGGGTGCGCTAACTTAACGTGAAGTTAACATACCCACATAAGAAAAGCACATGAAAGAAAAAAACTAATAATAACACAATTGTGTACTAATTTTGAACCAATTTATACCCAAATTAAAAATTTTGAACCGATGCACTACATCAATATAAAAAATGTGTAAGAGTGGGTGCGCTAATTTAACGTTAAGTTAGCATACCCACACAACAAAAACACATGAAATAAAAAACTAAAAATACCCCAATTTTGTACTAATTTTGAACTTATTTATACCCTAATTAAAAATTTTGAACCGATGCATAACATCAAAATAAAAAATGTGTAATAGTGAGTGCGTTAACAAAGTTAGGTTAGCATACCCGGACAAGAAAAACACTCGAAATAAAAAAAATCCAAAAAATACCTCATTTCTTTACTAACTTTAAACTAATTTATATCCAAATTTAAAAATTTTGAACCGATGGAGAACATGAAAATAAAAAATGTATAAGAGTGGGTGTTCTAATTTAACGTTAAGTTAGCATACCCACAAGATAAACCCCTAAAATAAAGAAACTAAAAATATAAGAATTTTGAACTAATTTACACCAAAATTTAAAAATTTTGAACCGATGCAGAATATCAAAATAAAAAATGTATAAGAGTGAGTGCGCTAACTTAACGTTAAGTCAACGATAGCGCCCATGGAAAACCTATGCAATAAAAAAACTAAAAATATCACAATTTTGTACTAATTTTGAACTAATTTATATCTAAATTAAAATATTTTGGACGGACGCAGAACGTCAAGAAGTACGATGTTTAAGAGTGGACGCTGTCTTAACATAAAGTGAACATCGACAGCCAGGAAAAGCCCAACAAAAAAACTATGAATACCAGAATTTTGCTAAAATTAGGAAACAATTAAATTATTTCGTGAATTGAAACATATTTAAAGATATAATGATTTATAGAACCGATAATATTGATGTAGATCTTATTAACATGGCTGCTCATAAGTAGCTCGTTAACAGCCAGTCAATGCATTTCAAGTACTTTCGAAGTAAATTCGGCCATAATATTCAGCTGATATAACCACAGGGATGAGTATAAGTCACTTCTGTACGTTGTAAAGGGCAACGTGGCGTGGTTAGCGATAATTTGCCCAAAATGTATGACAACCATCGTCCGTTAAATAAGCGTGACCTGTTTTAGTTGTGTCGCACAGGCTTTGTTCCAGAGATTTTTCGAGTATGGTATAGAAACCTGCTAACGTCAGATGAAATAAAGGACTCTATTGCAGAACGTGCTGCAGATGACACTGAAAATGAAGTTTCCGACAGTGTTCGTGCAGACTTTTATTTGTATTAAAAAATGGAAATAAACTACCTCTTAGAACTATAACGTGACTACTACTAAACATTGTCTGCGAAGAACACCTGACTTCAGTTTTCAAACACCGTGATAAAATTGAAATGTTGTTGTTACCAAATTATTTAAGAAATACGAATTTTGACTAATACTATTTATTAACAAAGAATTCATAATTATGTTGATGTAATAAAAATAATTGTTTTGAATGATTTTGATTTTTCAGAGACCTTCAAACTTTCAAACTGAAATATCTCAAAAGTAAGTTTGAGTAGTTAGCGGGTTTCCTTTGTAAGCATTTTTATCCTCTTTAAAATTCATTTGAATCATTTTTCTACGCGACTTAAGGTTAAAGATCTCGAGAGAAAAACAAGTCAGAAAAATGCCGGTTGTTTGGTCTCTCGATTTAGCACGGGGTTTGAGAGGTCGAAAACTTGGGGATTTAACTTGTGCCTGGGTACATACAACAAACAAAGCAATTTTTTTATGATCTTTTCCAGGTAAAATGTACATACCGGTTGAACTATTGCGAATATTCCTAATTTTGTTAAACCATTTTTTTAACATTATTTACTTTGGGTATAAATTAGTCCTTAATTAGAACTTTATTTTCCACCGATTAAGTTACAAAACCTTTTTAAATAATAATAATGCAGGTCTTATTACGTCCAACGTAATCAATTGATATAACATTTCCGTAATTATGATATAACTTTTTGATTTTCACGAAGAACACATCCCCGCCCCCCAAAACTCATAGAATCAATACAAAAACCATTCGTAGTCAACCTAAATCATAACCCAACCCGTGAAAAAAACATTTTCTTTGTCAGTTCTTCCTAAAATGCAGTATTTCACTTTTAAAATATAACTATTAAAAACACGAGTATTTAAATTCCAATACATGCTTATTATGTGTGCCAAATTGAAAAACTCAATGGTTCCCACGGTAACCAATCTTAATTTTTACTTTCTTGCTTCCCCTTACGTACTAGATTATATAACTCTGCGACAAAAACGACAAATTTTCTGCAGAAAAATTCTTATTGCCGGACTCTGATAACGAAAAAGTGGATAAATCCATTTGCATTTGCAAAAATCGAAACGTCCGTCTGCCTGTCCGTCTGTGAACACCGCTAGTGCCTAAACTATACAAAGGATGTTTTCCAAAATGGAAATTCGGGCCTATCTGGCTCGACTAAACCATAACACAAATGAAACATATAAAAATAATTTGAAATTGAAACATATTATTCCTAGACGAATATATTATTTTGCCATGACAAAAATGATTAGTAGAATTACATAATTAAAGTTAACACGAAATAAAATAATAAGTAATATAAAACAAATTCTACTCTCCGTTGTTTGATAGAAAATATTATTCAGTTCTGTGAAATCGTCTTTTAATTTTCACTCTTTATTTCTTTTAAAGATTCGACCGTAGTTGGTAAAAAATGGATTGTGTCTTTCTACATATATGTTAACTTGGATGAACCTGTAACTAATTCGAAAAACGACTTGTGTCATACTAGCTTGCGAGATGATGTTGGACTTCACATACATGACCAGAGTTTTATAATATTGACAATTTTGTATAAAATGCCACCTACTTTTTTACAAAGTGTTTTACAACCAATCTGGACCCTAGGTATGTCACAATTTTTAAATTTTGTTTTCAAGATGTGTATATTGTTTTCAAGATGTAGTTGAAACTTTCAATTATTTTAAGACCATAATAAAAAATAATGATAACAATAATAATCATGATAAAATGTTAACAATAAAAGCACTAATAACAATAATAGCATTAACGCGACATTTAATAGCTGACTAAACGTTAAGTTAGCACACCCACTCTTATACGTTGTTTATTTTGATGTTCTAGATCGGTTCAAAATTTTTCATTTGAGGTATAAATTAGTTCATAATTAGTACAAAATTCTGGAATATTCTTTGTTTGATTTCTGTTAAGTTGGTATGCCAACTATACGGTCATTTTGGAGAGCTTCAACAAATAGTTAATTCTTACTCTCCTAAATGTTTTCAGAAATATATTCTTCACAAAACTGATTTCTGACTGTTTCTGTAATAACGAAGTTGTAATATTTTGATTGGCAATTAATGTTTCAAATTCTGACATTAAAACTGCTTCATATATTTACAGGTATTTGTTAAAATGGACAGAACACACTTCTAAGTTTGTACTCATTTTGAACATTTTCAAAGCAACAAACATTTTTGTCATGCCTTTATCGTGGCTTCCACTTCAGAGGATTTTGCATTTTCACAAGGATAGCAAAACGTTCACGTAACTTTCTTTTGTACAAACAAACCAGTGATGCTAAAACATCACGTACTTTCTCACCCGTACTTTCAAGCAAAATTACGCGAAATTATTAAAATTTTCAAAAAAATTGTACATGACCTTATTTCAAAATACATCTTTAAGAAACAGATTTTCTTAATGGAAAAATCTGTCTTCGTAATTGTAGTTGTACGCTGAATAAAATTTGAATTTTTGCAATTTTCGAAAATCAAAGCTTTTAACGAAAATGTAATCTGCACCATTCTCTTAAACGTCCTTCACACTATCCAACAACAAAATTTAATGAAAATCGATTCAGCCAATTTTTGAAGATTTGGAAAATGTCCGAGGGGTTTCAAGTATAGTACCCCCCAAAATTAAAATATCGGTTTCAAATTCAAGGGGCCACCACACACATACTATATACAATATATATATATATATATATATATATATATATATATATATATATAAGGAAATACAAAATATAAAAATGCAACAAAATAAACACTTAAACACTTTGAAACGAATATTAAAGATACCAAAAAAGGTATTTTGTAACATGTAGGTAGAAAATATAAATATTTCAAATCGTAAGAACGGACTAGGGGGGGGGAAATGATTCTTTTGTATATAATATTGTCCACAATGTGTGTAGTTACAAAACTTTGGAACAGCTACTCCGTAATCGTAAAGGGATTTAAGATCCGATAGTTCATCACGATACGCTTTATTTGTAAAGAAATTGCATATAAGTGAAAATGTCAAAAGCTTTTCCCACGGTCAATACCACAATTATTGACGATGACATAACAATGAATAAAATAGTTGTAATAATATTTTTTTCTGTTCTAGTGTCTATTGGAGGAATCACCGGTTTATTTTTGGGAGCCAGTTTGCTGAGTGTAGCGGAAATATTGATAATTTTCTGCGTTCGGCCGTTTTCAAAACGATTTTCTTACAAGTAAATTAAGCCCTAACAAGAGAGAATGGAGATAATGATGAATTTAGAAATATAATAAAAATAATTATCGTTATCAGTAAATTCGTGTACAGTTTAATAAAATTACATATTTAATGTAATTAGTGTAAATGCTTATGTGATTATATACGATGTTCAATATTTTTCATACATTAAAAAAAATTATAGGAAGGTAGAATTGTTTGGTTTTCAAGAAGCACTTTTACTCAAATAATATAAAATAATTCATGTGCATTGTGTTAAATTATGGAAGAATGAAATATTTAAAGAATAAAAATATTAATTTGTTGGAATATTAACGATTATATTAAAGAAGAACATTACACATGTTTTTTATTGAAAATATTACGGTAAATGACGTGCTGCTTAGTATATAATGAAACCAAATGTAATGCGAACTTCTTCTATATTGTTTCTGTCATATGTTACATTAAACCAAAGCATTTTCGTCTGTCAAATGTTTAATTTCTATGAGAAAGTTTTCCTGCGATATTTGTTAACTCATATTACAAGTATGTGTAAATTCTGTGAACATTGATAACGAGAAGAAGAGAAAAAATAAAAAAATAAAAAGAGGCAAGAGGACTTTGTGTGATATGGAAAAGTAAAGTTTGGTGGAATGTGAGTGCAGCAATGTGATATGGAAAAGTAAAGTTTGAGGAAGTCGTTTTTAGCTATGTTTAAAAAAGAAACCAATGCTATAGAAATTAAATACGGATGTTGGAGTTTGTGTGATGCACAAGTTAGAAACAACTGAGGAGAAGAAGAAAGAAAGAAAGATAAGTCAATTACCATTTTATATCACGGACAACAACTAAAAACTGTATTCTTAGTGAAAGAAGAATCAAAGGCCTGTAACAGAGTGGGACTTTTTGTTGTAGATATTAATAGTGTCTGTTGTTAATTTCATTGTTTAAATAAGGGAATAATAATAGTTTATTTGTTCAACACAGAATCTTGTACCTACCTGTATGTTAAGAAATTTAACATCCATAGCAACGTAAACAACCATCGATTCATTGAAAGTGAAATGTTTAAGGAGAAAACATGGCGATGTACAAAACAAATGAAATTGAGACAATTCATAGTTAATTCACATTGGTTTGGGGAATAATTATTCTTAATTGTAATATTATTAATAGAAACAGTTATAAAAATTTATATTAACCTCATTTTCCTCACATTCCACCAAATGAATCTTCTCCGCCAATTTCCTAACCAAACGTTGTTTCTTTCGGCATCTTTAGGAGAATTATTTGCATCTATCTTTCCCGAACCACGGTATACGAATATTATTTATTTAGATATATCGCAAGCAACACCCCACAATATCGTACGAACGTGCCGCAGCGACATAATTCATGTGTTTACTATCGCAGTAATGTAAAATTAATCATAATTCGTGAGATTTTGTGGTGACATAAAATGCTGAACATACCACAAAATGTTACAGTGTTATTTCTGCATCGTCGGAATTAAAAAATCGAGGCGGAGCGTAGCGGAGCCTCGATTTTTAACTTTAGGCCTCGCGAGTAATATCACTCATAACACTTCTAGGTATGTTAATAGCTATTATTATACAGGGCAGGTAGGTTTATACAGTGACTGGAAACTACAATTTACATGTGACAATTAGGAATATTAATACAATGTAACTTTAAATTATTTTAAGACAATAATAATAAAAATATGATAAAAATGTTAACAATAAGAGCAAAAATAACAATAATAACATTAACTACACACTTTATCGCTGTCTACCACAGTTATTTTAAACTATTAAATACTCGAATTTCAATTATACTGCACTGCACTTCACGTCACATTTGCACTTCATTTCTTTTTCTACTTCTATATTGCAGTACACTTCGCAACACGTCACCACACTTCAATACAATATTATTTTGAATATAATTACATATTTAATAAAGCAACGCATTTAATAGGTTATTTTACAATTAATACTTTACATTAATTTACATTTAATACTTTACAACGCATTGCCAGATGACATTAAAAAATTAAAGTCGGTACACAAATTTAAGTTGAAAGTAAAATACTTTCTGCTGCATAACCGTTTCTATACAATTAGAGACTATACTGATCATTAAAAAAAAATTTATTTTAACAAAACAATGATATATAATGGATTAGTTTACATTTGTATTGATTATTTTTAAAAAAGACTTAATATGCCTGTAACAAGTAATGTACTTCATCTTCCGGGCCAATGACCCCCATCTCGGTTTTTGTCCAGTTTCCCTGATCCATTGAGCAAATGCTGATATGACCCCTTTGTTTTGTTTCTGGATATAGATGTAGCTTCACTATGCGCACGTTTTGTTGAACTTTCCTTTTGCTTGTAGTGGTATTAGAGCTTAGGGTGAGTTTCTATTTTGTTAACAATACAGAAAAATCAAATCTGTTCGTTCGTTATCGTTAAAAATAAGTTTTCTATAATTCGGCAATGAAAATTTCTAGTTTTTGAAATGTTAATCTCTCACTTTTTTAATTTTATTATTATTATTATTATTATTATTATTATTATTATTATTATTATTATTATTATTATTATTATTATTATTATTATTATTTTCATCTTTCAACTTTTAATAGTTAAATTGGTTGGAAGTGATTCTGAAACTCAAGAAAGCGTGCGCAGATGATTTTCTCCCCCATACGTCACATACAGTTTTTGACTAAATAAATAAATAAATAAATAAATAAAACTAACTGTTTAGAGAGCGCCGTTGCTTAATTTTTAGTTTTGAGGGTTGCTCGCATTCTGCATAACGCCATTCGATTTAGGGATGAACTGAATTGAGAAAGAAATATTAGCTTTTAAAAACACTGGTGAATAATATTTTTGGTTCCCAGCTCCCATAAACGATGATCATTGTTTAGAAATATTTTTAATAATGAATCCAGAACTGAAATCTGTTTTGTGGTATCGCCTAAGGTTTGGCCAAAGTCAAACTGGGTTTCTTAAGGTCGCTTTTCAACATCTTGGTCAAATAGCGACCACCGTGGTATTTAATCTGTAAGGGAACTGTACGGAGAACACTAAGGACAATACAAACACACACACATACACAAACACACACAAACATCCATTGCCCTATGCGGGATTCTAACCAGCGACCCTTCTAGCCAAGGCTCCTACGGCCCTTCAGCGTTAACGACCTCGGCAATGCAGGTCGGCGGAGGGTATTTTTATTGGTCGCCAGATACGTCTATTGATGAGAGATATTAAATTCAATGCGGCCCTAGAAGAAAAAGATAAAGATGTCTGGAAATGCTTTAAAGATGTCACGAGACAAATCCTTGAGAACAGGAAATTCAAGAACATTACGAGTACAAATTATGGGGGGAAACTTATAGTGGCTTACGTGAGACAATATAACGTTTTGAAAGCTTCATTTATTGCACTCTCCCTTTGATATTTCCGAACAATTTGGAAGTTTTTGGGGACGAACGTGGAAAGTGTTGCGGCGATATACGAGGATTCGTATCGCGCGCCAAATCGGCAGCGCGGGACGGAGGCTACCGAAGGCAGCAGGCCTACAAACCGGCGCGAGGGCCGGCCAATAGGACGTGAGCGGCCGGCAGGCGGATCAGCAGCCCCGAGGCGAGGCTACGGCGCGGCGTGCTTTTTAACCGGCCGCGCCGGCCAGAGGAACAGACAGTTCTGAAGTGCGATCCAGTAGTAACTCAGTGTATGGTGTATCTTGTGCGAACTCGACTAAGTTAAATTGTTTTCTCTCTCCTGGTATTTTGGACGACCGTGCGCGTATCTTGGGACTTCTGGATTTTGGACACTGTGGCTTTGTACAACGGACTACTCTCCTGGATTTTGGCAGCTGGATCACTACTGTAAAAAGATTGATCAATAAATTGTTATTGTTGGCTCGTGTCTTTTTGTGTACATAACAGAGAGCAAATCCATCAGGACATTTTGGCTATTGGAAAATGATACCAGGGAAGAAGAAACCCAACCATGTTACCTGATTACTGTTTGTTAGGAGTGAGGGAAACGCTGTTCTAATCGGAAGAGTGATCTTTGGAGTATGATAAATATTCTGTAATGTGTACTGTCATGTTACTGTGATTCAGCAAATTCTATAAACTAGCATACGCGTGCGAGAACTCTCACATGTTAAACCTCTTTCTTTCCCCAATTTTTCCATTTCCATATTAAGCCTGTAATGTACCCTTTTTCTTCTTCTTATTCTCCCTAACTTGTTCTGTAAGTCTCCTTGTAAATGATAACAATACAATACACCCTTCTCAATACAAATTATTCTTATTTAACGTTATTACCGAGCAGAGATGTACACCTGTGTAATTCAGTCGTGTAGAATACGTAGAATTAGTTTAATTTCACTTATAGTTGCAGGTTCTCGAGGTTCTGAACTGGTGGGGTAGAATCTAGAAGCGTCGAACCACCAAAAATGTAATAGAATTTTGAAGATCTCATCTGTAGAATACGATGTGAAAAATGTGTCTTTTAGGCCTTCGGACCCAAAACTTCAGCTTTCAAGGCCGTGAAACGCTTCGTTTAGGAGCTATTTAACGATATAGACTAAAAAAAAAAAAAAAAAAAAAAAAAAAAAAAAAAAAAAAAAAAAAAAAAAAATCCGGTCGAGTGTTGCGGGTTGCGTTTGACATGCATATTTAGCTATGTTTTTTAAACAAATCCTTCATATTTATGAAGTGAAAGTGCAATTCGTCACGTCTCCGCGAAATTCTCTTTCTTTAGAGACCTTATTTATAAATATTGGTTGCGATTGAGAGCCGCAAAATGTATGTATTCTAGTGAAATAATATGAGGCGATTATAGAGGTAGTTGTCAATTTCCCCAAACTATTCATTTATATTAGGACGAAACTTAAGACGTGTAAAGATTCAATTGTCTGTAAGAAATACCTACTTTCATCCAGGATGCAGAAAAAAATTAAAATTGTTTCCCAGTGTTATCGAGGTGTAGGACGGATTCCAAAATAAATTTCAATTCGGTGAACCCTTGCGATTACATCGCACGAAAGAACTACCGTAAACAAGTTACAATAGAAAAGTACACGAGCTCTATATGGAGAATCGAAATTCCCTGTAAATATTGTTTTATGTCGTTCAGTACGTAATATTAATGAAATGAGAGAGATTTACATACTCTGTAGCAACATAATCATTCATTTTGAAATCACATGGATAAGAGCCAAAATTTATTGCTTATTTATCCTTAAAAATAGATTTTATTACATGAGAGGGTTTTTTTCAAAATTTAAGTAACAAATGACTTAGTGTAGGGATCACAGAATTTTGAAAATGTACACACAATTCACTTTTCCCCATAGCACGTCATACGAAGTTTTAACTGTTTTTTGACGTAAAATAAATAAATAAATCAGTGTTAAAACTGTTTCTGAAAATAAAATTGAAATATTTATATATTTATTTTTATCATAATTACCAAGATCTGAACATGTATGTTCTAGTGGAATATTTTAGGATATCCTGCAGTTCTAGGAAAGGTTAATGGTTTATTTTTAATTAGTTTGTCAGCGTGTCGAACTTGTTCCGAACCAATTGTTCCTTCCTCAGGGCCGTGGGACACACATGTGCACTGTTACTCCATAGGTAAGTTACAAAATTGGATATAATACATAAAAAAAAAAAAACAAATAACAAACCACAAAGTGATAAATGAATTTTTTCTATGAAAACGATGCTTCATAATTAAAATAAAATAAATTATACACATTATGACATGAAAACCCATCGTACTAGGTTGAATATTGAAAAGCAAAAATTCATAATATCCAACACATGGCATCAAGAACATAACAACACCACACTCTAGCCCCATGTTTAGGACTCCATGGTTAAGAAGAATAAATATAATAATAAATATAATTTGTAGTGCAATAGACCAGAGTCTAGTCTTCAAAGTTGCAAAACAATAGAACCTTAATCACGGTTTTTACGACCAAACATTCAAGATTGTACTGTTGAGATGATTCCTGTAATTTTCCTCCCTCTACTACAGTATAGGGAAAAAAGTAAAAATGTGATCGTTGACAGTCTGATGGTAGAAAATTGCTTCCAATCCGTGAGTCAGCATGAAAAAATATAAAACTGAATGCCTTGTCACGAGGCATACACTCTGGATCAGAAAGAGAGCGGTGGAATCGATAGCGTATTTGGGAATACTGGCATACAATGCAATCTACATCTAGGTAGATCTTCATTATGATGGTCGCTTTCCCCTTTTTACTTTTACCTAACTACAGAGCAGTTGCAAGATATAATGACCGTAACTAACGATGCTCTTAAATTGTCCAGAAATCGGAAATACTTAACTATTGAATTCTATTCCTTTGAACGATTTTGGACTCGGGTACATAAATAGTGCCATTTCATTACGAAATGTACTTAGAAGTGTTCTTGGGAATCTGCAGCTCTTATTTCTAAGACTGAATATATGATTATCTTCGAATTATATCCAAAAAACAGTAATATGCAAGGCTTCCGAGTGCAAATATTTAAATCCATTGTGAAGAATTACCTTGACAACAGCTCAATTCACGGTCTTCGATATCTGGCTGAGAAAGATCGCATGGTATGGGAAAGGTAAGAAACCAAGCATTGTATAAATTTCAACTACCATTCATTAGATTTTTAATGAGGAAACGCATTACACCTCATTTGAAACTTGGCTCTTAATACAAAATGAATTATTATCAAATTCACACAAGTTCTTACCTTGATAAGTAATTACTAACCAATTCTACTTTTATAGTGTGACGTAGGAGAAGCTATATAATTTACTGCGGATAAAGATTAATTACGAAAGCGTCATTAATTAAATGATTATTTTTGCGTTAGGTTGTTTTGGCTTACTGCAGTAATTGCGTCGTGTTATGGCACTCTCCTACTCACCAAATCATCGTACGATGCGTACAGTGATCATCCAATCAGTTTCGCCACAGAAACAGATTACTTGTATTGGAATACAAATTTTCCAGCAGTGTCTGTGTGTGAAAGGGACAATCCTAATATGATCGTTGTAGAAGAATACGTGAAAAAGTATGTTGGTAAGAACTGGGATTCAAATGAATTTCCTTCTTCTCAAAACAGATTTTTATGAATATGTGTTTTGCAGAGTGTATCCTGACAAGGTAGATGACTTCGACTTTCATGGCTTGGTTTACAGTATCGTCTATTCCACAGGCAATTGTGAAGAATGCAATGTATACTGTCGTGAACAACCAGATGCTTGCCGCCTGAATTTTAAGAAAATGATGTTTGACGTGAGCCTATTTGTCTCTCATTTATTTCTAAAACGATCATTTAGTTTAAGTTCATTATTTGAATAGAGAAATGCTTTAGACACTTTTTATAATGTTGAAGAATTTGTCTGATGGAATTATTTCTTTTAGATATTTCAAGTCTTACATATACGATCATGTTTTAATTAGAGAAATGAGCAGAGGTAAAATTTAATATTACACTTTCGGCAAAGACAATGAAAATGTTGTTAAATACCGCTTATAATTAATCTTGAAACATTTAGATACAATGACAGTGACGTCACACAATTTAATATTAACGAAAAGTCACTTGCTAATTAACATCATAATTTTTCCATGGCTGATGTCTCCTCTTACGATGTTGGTACCTTAGGTGATAGCATGGGGTGTAGTTCAGCGTAAACTACTCTTAGAACTTGATATTCTTGTGTCATTCTTAAATCGTATCTCCTTATAGTTGATTAATACTATTACTATCTATTAAACATCTTTTCTGAAACTTTTTGTCGTCGGTTAATACATTGAACTTATCATTTGCGTATTATAATTATTTTTTTCTGTACTTTTCTCAGTAAGCGTTGAGAACCATTCATCCATTCATACGACTTAGGCCGTGGCGAATGCAACTGGTACTGACAGATCTGAGAAATGACGGAGAAGAAATTCATGTTTGGCCATCGTTCAATTTAAGTATTTTCGCATAATATGGCAAGTCTGTAAGATTAGGCTTTTTGGATGGTTATGCAGATTCCTTTTGATAATCCTATTTTTGTAAGACCTGAAGCAAATCGGTCCGTCACCACTCCTGTGGCTGAGATGATTATTGGCACTATTTCAACCTTACTCAGCTTCTAAACATTTTGGATTTCTGTTGCCAAATTCTAGTATTTAGAAATCTTCTCCGAATCTGTCTTACTGAGATTGTCAGTGGACAGCCTACATCTATGATTGTTGCATACTTTTGTATTTTATTGATAACTATATCCAGGCGATTATAATCCACAGTTTTATCAGTGACAATAGGCCTATCCCAGTAGAGTAATATTTCATTATTTTCTATGTCTGGTGAAGGTGAATATTTGTCAAATTGTTGGAGGGTTCTAAATTAGTCTATAATTTGATGCCAATTGTCTATGGATTATTTTAGCTACTTGATTGTGCCTCCCTGGATATGCAGTGATGGCAAGAACTGGGCATGCTGCAATTACATGGTACATGATCTCATTTGATTGATTACACATTCTACAGACAGCATTTATACTGCTCTTTAGTATGTGTTTATCAATAATGCTCTTTAGTATGCGTTTTTATTACCCCATCTTGAATTGCTATTGTAAATCCTTCAGTTCCAGGAAATAAATATCCCATTTTCAACCACAGGAGAGAAGAGAGAACTGATGGATTATTTTCGATGAAGGGTCTTGTTCTTCCAATCTGTCTGCATGTTACTTATCTGGGAAACAATTTCAGTGTTGGTTTCAGTCTTCTGGAGATTTGGAGCTAAATAGTTTGCATCTACAGCAACTACATTCTTCAGTAATACACTATCTGAGGCGTGAAAGTACATACGCATTTTCTTTTCCTATGACCTGCAAAGATTGAAGATATTAAGCAGGCCTCTACCTCCTTGGTTTCTGCGAAGATAAAGCCTTTCAACAGCACTCGTGGGATGATGTATTCCGAATTTTGTGAGGGTGGTTCGAGTAATCGTATCCAGCGCATCCGTATCCCCAAGGTCTGTGTCAGAATATTTCAGAATACCAAAGGAATATGTCAATACGGGGATAGCATAGATGTTAATAGTACTTATTAGATTCATTTAGTACATTTTTTTCATAAACTTTGTGATTCTTAATTTGTACCTTTTCTTGAATATCGACTTCATATTTGTGTTTCACTCGTCTACTTTGTTGGATACCAAGGTATTTATAAGTGCCATGGTACAAAAGCTCTCGGCAAACAGTTTAAGTTCATCTATAAACAATAAATGGCTGATTCGGGAGCTAGGATCTCTGTCGGAGTCTGTACCCCAGACATTTCTTGTTTAGAAGCTGTGATAGGGGGTTTATAGCTAAAAAAACCATAGAGTGCTTAATGAATCGCCTTGAAGTATTCCTCGACGAATATCAATCTTAAATATACCATTCTTTCAATGAATCTCCGTACGCCAGTTTTCCATTAAGGAAGCGAGCAGGTTTACAACATTTGTATTTATTTTATATATTTTTAAAATGTGTATTAGCCAGTCATTGGGTACCGAATCAAACGCCTTTCTATAATCGATGTAGCATATGCTCAAGTTTCTACTTTTTACCTCAACTTGTTTTATGATTCTGCTGTCGACAGTCAACTGTTCTTTACATCCAAAGGTACTTCTGATGCATCCTTTCTGTTCCATGCTGATGATATTGTTCTGATCATAATGCATGTATATCTTTTCGTGTAAAACTGATGTTAATAACGTATGAGTTGCATCTATGTTCTCAGTTTAACAATACTTTGTTCCAGTCTAAATTGCCATGCAGGTTTTCTCGCTTTCTTTGTGATGCTTGGTGGACTATTCTGAATGCGCAGTACATTAAGATCAATTACAGCAACTGAAGCTGCAAACAAGGCAGTATGAATATCTGTAAAGTTATTTAATTGGTCAGCAACCTGAGGTATTACCTGATCAACTTGCTTAATGAGTTGAAATGATTGAAGGCATTGTCATTGTGAATAATACTATTTATTTCAATAATAGCAGCTTTCGATGGCTTAGCCATCATCATCAGTTTTCTGATACAAGAAAAATATAAACAAATTAGAATTAACAGAGTTACATAAGTTAAAAACATCTTAAGAAATTGAAGGTGAAGAATTAAAGAAAGAAAGAAAGAAAGAAAGAAAGAAAGAAAGAAAGAAGAGGGCGGAGAGTTAGATATTTTAGTAATATAGTAGTTTTTAAATCTAAGCAAGAAATGAATGAAATATACATATAAAATTTGAGAGAGAAGAATACAAAATAAGGAAAAGGAAGTCACAAAAACGACTACGCGTGTTCGGGCGGACCTAGCATCTCAAGTACCTGCTGTGGGGTGGAGGAGGAGGGTTAATGGCCTGAGTGCGGTGTGCTGCTCTGTGTCACCACCGAAGAGTGTGGTGTGAGGGTGGTGTCAAATAATAACTTAAGCAGAGGGGAGGGGTTGTAGTTTATGTTTACATTCAGTAGGTTACTATTGAAATGGATGTGGAGGTTTTCCAATGTTAATCTGTTATGATATTAATTTTCTATTTCCAGTATGTGAATGTCTGTGTGTGGATTGAATGTGTGGCTTGTCTGCAGTAAATGATTGGTAAAGTGAGATTTGCAGGTGTTGTGTTACCAAGCGTGTATATGTTCTTTTATTCTTGTATTGAAAGTTCTGCCTGTTTGATCAATATATTGAAACATGCCCACAAACTGTTCACAATTATTGGGCGTTTCGTCGTGACCCGTTTCCGAATTTATTAACAAGGGCGCCAGGAAAAAGTGTACGATAATATTTTTAGCTAATATTGCTTCAAAGAAAACTGAATATTGTCCCGCTAGCTTGGTCGATGGGATGCGTCTGAAATAATCGCTCTTACCTATTGATAGCCGATTACCTGATCTGCCGTTCATACAGACTGGCGAGGAATCTGAAATATTTTATCTAGCTACTTGTTAGCTCGAATTGGTGAATGAAAATCGTTTTTTTCTTTTAAAAGGAAACTTAGGATATATTGGTTATTGCAACAGAAAGACTTTCCTTTGGTTATGACCTTGTTCGAACCTTTATACTGCACTATACTTCGCGCGCTCTTGATCGACGTCGCCACGAAGGACCATCTTCTCTCCCCGGTGATGCGAATTCAAGAGTCGAAGTACCGCGTTCTTCTTTCCTGTTCTTCCACGCGAATGTTGCCGAGCCACTGATCCGCACTTCTTCAAATATTCGTAGTTCTAGTTCGGTTAAACTTGCAAAATAATACCCAGTTCTTTACGATTACACAGCGGAAATGTTTTAAAGTTCCACAAATTAATTACTTGTCCAGAATATTTCCGAGTCCTATCATATACGACTTCTCACAAGTTCTAATTTCCGCGTGTTGTAAACATAATTAAAGTCCAAACGGTTCGTGAGCTATACTTTTAACACACTGTAAATTATTCGGTGTTCCATTTACACAAATTATCTATCCGCGAGCGACCCGCACAGCGTCACGACAAATGACAGAATATACATTTTCTTATTACTGCTCAGCCCTCCAAACCTCGGCTTCCCTTTTCTACTGTTTTTGTCTCAAAAAATCCGACATACTTCCGCAGTAGTAGACTATCGTTGCTCTCTCCAACCAATCCCCAAATCGTTTTCAAATCTGACTAGCCACACCGTCACTTTCAATGCCAGATGAATATTTATTTATCTTGACAACTTGGGCGCCGTTGCTAAGGCGCCATATTCCTATTTAATTACTCTAGCATTTCCACCCATTTACGACAAATAACATTTAATGAAATGATCCACATATTGGTGTATCACAATATTTATCTTCGCAATCGTGGCAATGTAGTGCGTAGACTCCGCTTTTTTCTAGAAGATCTGTGTGTGTTTTAGGGGATAGGATTTTTCTGAGAGAATTTTGTGTTTTGAATGAAACTTCGATACCGGATTTGTGTATATTGTCTCCTAATTTTTATTAGTTTTCCTTTTACAGGTTCAGTAAATTTTATATTATGTAGAATTATAATTTTTTATGCCTTAGATTCGTTTGCCTTGTGAACAACTTCTAAAAGAATGCAGATGGAACAAGGAAAGTTTTAACTGCTGCTCTAAATTTATTCCAATAGAGAGTGAGCGAGGCCTGTGTTTAGCTGCTAATACAATGTAAGTTCAGAGTGAAAACATAATAATTTAATAATTCTATAGAAAGGAATATCTGATGTTCAAAATAATTTCAGACACACAGTGAATAGAGCACCTTTGATGATTTCAAATAAAGATACTGGCCCTGGAGTTCTGGAATTTAAAGTGACACGTTTTTCAGAGGTAATGTATTTCACAGTTTTTGAGCATGGAACTGCACCTTAGTCTAATGAAATGCTATGACTGGGGAAGAGGCAGAGGAATATTGAAAAAGATTCGAAAAGTCTGAATACAAACATTTTTCGTCGGCCCGGTGGCCGAGATCGCTAAGTCAGTAGTGTCGTAGTGATCTCGGACCGAAGGGTCGCGGGTGCGAGTCCCGCCTCGGGCATGGTTATATTTGTGTTCGTCCTTTCACCCCTTATCATCACCATATCGTTTCATCTTCATAGTACCATACCGTTAACACCAATAGTGGTCGTTAATGACCCAGAAGTTGATGCGACCTTAAATAACCAATTTTTTTTCTTTTCTCATTTCCATGACATTTTAACTAATGATGCTACAAAATGGCGCAGAGTTTCTTATATAGTTAGTTTCCTGTTCTCCGGAATCGGGACTAACTTTATGGTTTCGCCCCATTGTCATCTCAGCCGCTTCCTATAACACCTAATACGCACGTAAAATAATACACGCATATGTCGAGTATTTACTGAATCTAACATAAAATTATTTACGAACTGCTTGATGCAAGAATCATGTGTCGCAATTTACAACCTGTTGAAACAAAAAAAAAATTACTTTTCTCAAGGCTATCATTTCAAAGCTGTAGTACTTTTACAAATTCAAACACTTTTCTGTACCTCGAAAGTGAAAATGTCTATTCTCAAATGCTAACCTTGCTTTGTTAGTTCTTTTATTCATCATTAAACTATTTAGGATAGGGAAAGGTAATTTGTTGGAGTTTCATGTAAAACATCCCCAAAGTTAAAACATTAATTTCGAATTTTTGTGTCCTTGTCGAGCTAGATTAATCGGGAAATATTAATCTTTTAGGGAAAATCTTGTGTGCTACCTTGTTGTTCAACAAGAGAAAAGCAGACGTTTTGAAAAACATAACATTTTTTAGTATCTGCCCCCCCCAAATACATTGCAATGCATTGAAATTAAAATCTCGACATCCATAATTCGCAGCATTCTACAACAATCTCTGTACTTCACGTATTTCCACACATGCTGCGTACACGTGAAATAAAATAATGTTTAAGAAATACAATAAATACACAAATAAACCATTAATTTATATTTACTTATAATTAATAATTTGCCCCTTTCGGCGAGGAACACAGGATCTCACAAGTAGATAATACTCGAAGAAAGGTGGCTTATCAAAGAGTTTCATTTGCCACATTTCTTGTATCTGATTCCATCGCACTTAAAAATCCATGGAGGTGTTTTGAAGATAGAAATAACTTATTAAAAATGTACATTTAGGTTACTGTTAATTTTAAACTATTGTATAATAATGGAGCTGTAACCCTGACATTTCATTCTAATAAAACGATTCCAATCATACCTTCAAAATGCAGTCATTTCGTAAATATTAAACCTCGGGAACAAATATATTAAATTATACTATCATTTTAAAATTACACATACAGGGTCGCTGCAGGGAGTTATTAGGGCTAACGTTTACTAGTCTTGGTTTCCAGCGTAGCTGAGGGTTTTTATCTGGTCGTGGCCTATTCAGGGCGGTCCTAAGGTCAACTCATATACATGCACAGGGTGGAACAGCTAAGTGATAACGCCCCTCGTATCTCAACCGTGCAAAATTCGAAGTTATAAAATTTAGCATAGGATTCCGTTAAAAAAAATAAAGTTCACCTTATATCATCGTAGTGAAAAATAGTGTAAATACGAAGTATGCTGTACTCAAGTAGCCCCTGTTTATACAATCGAGTGTCCAAACGGCATCTTCGTATCTTACATGGTTGAGGAGATTCAAGGAGTGTCATCACTTAGTTGTTCCACACACACACACACACACACACACACACACACACACATACACACATACACACATGCACACATGCACACATACACACATACACACATACACACACATACACACACATACACACATACACACACATACACACACATACACACACATACACACACATACACACACATACACACACATACACACATACATACACACACATACACACACATACACACACATACACACACATACACACACATACACACACATACACACACATACACACACATACACACACATACACACACACATACACACACATACACACACATACACACACATACACACACACATACACACACACATACACACACATACACACATACACACACACATACACACACATACACACACATACACACACATACACACACACATACACACACATACACACATACATACACACATACACACACATACACACACATACACACACACATACACACACACATACACACACATACACACATACACACACATACAAACGCGCACACACACAGACATATATTCTTCAGTAATAACGTCTTTGAACTGGGATTGAATTTTGAATTTGAGGTGAATGAAAGGATTATTAAATCCTATTAGCTTTTTATTTTTCCGTACCTAAATTGTCAGTACGAGAAAGGGTAACAAGTTTTAAAATTATCTGTAGTCTTCTTCCTCGTGCAGTAGTGTCAAAGTTTATTGTAGAGAGGTTTCCGAAAATATGAGATTCGAGATTTCGCATACCTGCTGGTATGCCAGAAATATTATAATTCGTCTTACATCCAGTTATTTCTTGTCCCAAAATTAATTACAATATAAAATATAACATAATTCATTAAGTAATTATTATATTAGTTAAATAGTTTCTAAGTTAACCTGTATTATTTCCAATATTATTATTATTATTATTATTATTATTATTATTATTATTATTATTATTATTATTATTATTTCATAATTGATTCCTGGCAGTTTTTATAATAACAATAACGTTTTAAAAGATTCTCCTCCATGGCCTTCATGATGTTCCTTCTCATTCTATAAGACCTGAGCAAGTAATGCAGTTACCTCGTCTCTCAGAATGTAAACTTCTTTTCACTGTGAGTAATTTAATATTTATCTTAATACGAGTACCTCTAATTACTAGAATCATTTGTAATAAGTTTTCACTTTTTAGGTGAAGGAAATAGAAAATGATGCTCTTCTGCAATATGAGAATTTGGGTAGGAGAGCTTGCCGTTTTCCTCATGAAAATCCATTGAAATTCTTTCCTTACTATAGCTATTTAACATGTGTTTCTGAATGTCGAGCTATGCATCAAAAACTATTTTGCAATTGCACTCATCACATGATCCCAAATAGTAGGTACATATGTGTTATTATATCTATCTTCTCTTTTTTAAATACAAAGAAATCCTACTCTTATTTATGAACTAAAAATAAATGTAAATATGTTTTTAGCAGAAGCGACATCATGCAATTCATCGGGATTAGCATGTATCTACGCTCGTACCGGTATGTACAGATAATTTTTTTAAAACTGATAATTGTTAGAAGTCTGTTAAGGAGAAACCTTTATAAATTTTTTCGTGTCACAGACCTTTTAACATTTCGAACAAAAGGATACAAATTGAAGAAAGGCATTGAATGTGATTGTAACACATCATGTGTTGAACCAGAACTTAATGTTGTGTACAGTCACTGTGAAGATGTAGAAGAGTAAGTTTTGTCTTCAGAACATCGGTAATGGAATGAAAAAACTTTAAAATAATTAATACTTTGCAATTCATTTTGGAATAATGTTGATTCGCCTTTTGTTTCAGTATGGAAGGCGCGGGGGGTGATGTCACTATACAAATGGTGTCTTTACCAACGGAACGATTTAAAAGAAATCTAATAAAAAGTAAACTAGATTTAGTTGGTAAGGTTTTTACAATATCGTGTCAGATTAACCTTAATTATGCAGTCCCCCTAGCTCAGTGCCCCGCTGAGGGAAATACCTGGATACCAATTTAATTAAACTATAAATATTGTGTTTCTGGATATTTTGAACATTCATTCAAATCCGTTTTTTTTTTCAGTGTCTGTTGGAGGTACAGTTGGTTTATTTCTAGGAGCAAGTTTATTGAGTGGAGTTGAGATCATTATCTATTTTTGTATTCGTCCGTTTTTCAGCAAATACCACGTCCCGCCTTAGCAATTTTACACCAAAAATTAAGTGATCAGATTTAGTGATTCTATAACATAAACTTTCTCACAAAATATGGATATTTTATATTCTTGAAGATGTTGGTAAAATATAATACGATGCACAATTTTGCAAGCTAAATATATGTAAGGAATGAATTTTAATTCTAAATAATGGAAATAAATATAAGTAAATGAGAGTAATGTGTTTTGCTTAAAATAGAAATATTATTTTCTTTTTATTGAAAATATTTTCCAATGTTCATACTTTTAAGTGAAAATGCAATTTATGAATTCAGACATTTAATATGAAGAGCTTAAAGAAATGCGCATGTGTGTGTTTAGTCGTGCTGCCTGTACAGAGATTGTACTCCTCAGCATGTGTGTGATTTTAACATGCTGCAAAAACAATCTTTCTTATCTCTCCATCCCCCAGATGAACTGGTGATAGGAGAGAATGGCGTATGGGAAGCGTGAATAGATGGGTGATATTTTGGACATGAGAAGACGGGTTAATTTGTTATGTCTAGGATTTAGACAGGTTATTTTGTTAAAGGGAGGGTATTGTGGGAGGAGATAGGTTGCTTAATGAAGGTGTAAGAGGGGATCACTGGTTATTTTAATGCAGGTGTAATTGTTTTTGGGCTGGGAACATGTCCGATGGGTTATTTCATTAAAGGGGTTTTAGATGGGTTATTTTATTTGAGGGTACTGCGTCGCGATTGGTTGTTTTGTTAAGGTATTGGTAAAACTGTATATGGTGTATGGAGATTGTTAGAAAAAGGGGGCATTTCTGGATTTTAGGGAACTCAAATCGTTTAGTGGAGAGGTAAGTCATTTCAGAAGTGCTGGTTGTCCAGGTGCCTGGTCGTATGGTCTACGTTGCTATATTGTGGGAGAAGGTGGAGGTAGGGTGAATATGTCAAGCGGGTGGCGCTTCCTGTTGTGATGGATGGTTCTGTTCATGATATGACGATGAGGTTCGAGAAAAGGCTTAAAGAAATGAGATAAGCAACACCACCCGTAGGAAGTCTCCCCTCATTTTTAAATGTGAACATCTATATTTCGGTCGAATAATGGCTGATCATCGTACATCCCCACGTCTTTTATATCTTTTTGAAAGGGGTTTACACTGGTTAGAATTTAAAAACTCCAAAAAATAAAAAAAAATTGTGGTGCTACTACACCACAGACGCGTTGATGTATCAAGACATAAATAAATATATGTATTCTGCAATTCAATTGTTTGCCGGCAGAGCCCCTGAGGGCGTCTCGCGGCAACTCTCACGTACAGACAGTGTAAACCAAAGACATTGGATAGAATTTATTTATGTAGTCAAAAACTGTATGTGACGTATGGGGGAGAAAATCATCTGCGCACGCTTTCTTGAGTTTCAGAATCCCTTCCCAACAATTTAGCTATTAATAGTTGAAAGATGAAAAATAATAGTAATAATAATAACAATAATAATAATAATAATAATAATAATAATAAATTGAAAAATTGAGAGATTAACATTTAAAAAACTAGATATTTTCGTTGCCGAATTATAGAAAACTTATCTTTAACGGTAAAGGAACGAAGATTTGATTTTTCTGTATTGTTAACAAAATAGAAACTCATCCTAAGCTCTACGACCACTACAAGCAAAAGGAAAGTTGAACAAAACGTGCGCAAAATGAAGCTATATTTACGTCCAGAAGCACATCAAGGGGCCATGTGAATTATGTGTAAATACGACTTCGGCTTTTATACATCTAATTTGAGATCTTGAAGTTCCTTGACCTTTATCAGAAGGAAACGTGCGAACCATGATGCAGTAGTAAATGTGATATTTCATCTTCCACCGGGTGGGTACTGTTCAAATACCAATCAACGTATATGGAATTTGTTATGGACAGAAAGGTTTTTCACCCGCGGAATTTCCTCGTTTCTTCTGCTTCTCCTCATTCTAGCATTACCCCGGAACTATTTGAATCATTTCGCTCGCTAATAGTCACCCATCACCTATCCATAATCGTTCATCTCCAAAACGACTGAGGATCATAATAAAGAATGTCAAGATGGTGCTAGAAGTATTGAACGGCACACGGCCGCTAACTCCACTTCTATTGAGCCCGCTCTGGGCCAAAAACGTATTTTATGGACGAGAAATTGTCCGTAAATGCAACTTCAGATGTGAGTGTACAAAGATATTATTCATTAAAGAGTGAAAAACGTAATTTATTTTGTTGTTTCTGGGCTACGTAACTACGGTTTTATTCTTTTCTAAAATAAATAAATAAATAAATTACTTCACGTACGAATGTTATTTTTCACTTCTCATAAAAATTTACGAGACAATGGATGATTATTTATGTTTCGTTATTCAACAATCTCATTAAAACAACAAAATATGCATCTGGGGCATAATGAAATGTAGGTAAAAAAGTTAGAAGACGAGTGTTTCAACAGCAATAGTTTATTGCGCTTTTTCAGCTTTATAAACAAGAGCCATAATCCAAATCATACAATAAACGATGACAGGTGTACCAATTGCCAGAAAAGAAAGTACCAAGTCTTTAGCCGTTCGTCGAATTACCAGAAGATGTACCAGTTCTTAGCCTAATTCGGAATAATCCAAAAGAATAAACGGAGCACTGGTGTGGTCGGTGTAAAGGTAACCATCACCATCTCTGAAGCGCTCTCGATCTCAGTCAAAACTACTAGGGTTACTAGCTCCTCAGGGCTGCCTCCCTCTATATATCAGTCGCCGCAGCTGGCCAAGACTCGCTCCGGTGGCTATAAGTGTTTTCACCAAGGAGGTTATAATATATGGAGGTGACATCGGCCCCAGAAAGTGAAGCCCATCGCTGGTGTGTCCGCCATTTTTCTTGACCAAAACATCTGAGTGATGAAACAATGATGATGATAATGATAATAACAATAATAATAATAATAATAGTAATAATAATAAATTTATAAAAGCGAGAGATTAACATTTTAAAAACTAGATATTTTCGTTTCCGAGTTATAGAAAAATTATTATAACGGTAAACGAACTACAGATTTGATTTTTCTGTGTTGCTAACAAAATAGAAACTCACCCTATGCTCTACTACCATTACTAGCAAAAGGAGAGCTCAACAAAACGTGCGCATAGTGAAGCTACATTTACATTTAGAAGCAAATGAAGGGGCCATCTCAGCATTTACCCAAACGATCAGGGAAACTAGACAAAAACCCGAACGAGATGGGGGTCATTGACCTCGCCGCGCGTAGTGATCACGAAACTTTCCGTTAAATGTAATTGATTATTTATGATCGAAAGAAAATACAGTTTCAATGAAACGATTCATTGGTTGAAAAGTAATAATTGTTTAACTGGAAATAATTTTAGAGAGATAAACAATACTTGTTTTGAAATAATTGCAGGCAAACAAAGGGAATGATAAAGAAATTTAAAATAAACTTTTTAGCTATATCAATAACGTGTAGAAAAAATATAATAAACAAAATAATTTTCATCAACTTTTTTACATTGTGAGTTATTACACATTATTGTAAAACAAGTCATTAATTGGAATCTCTAGTAAAGTGAATGGACCTGCAGTATATTTTCAGAAAAGTAAAGAAAATACTGTGTAAGACAAAAAGTTTGCATTACAAAATTATATAAATAAACGCCTAAAAATATTCGTTAAGGAAAACATAATTCGTTTCATACAAATTGTAATGTCATTTAGGTTTCTTACAAATTGGAATACAAGACATATTTATTGAACAAAATTAACATTTGGCCTTAATTTCATGCAGTGGCGTCTGGTAGGGTAGTGCCAGTGTGCCGTGGCATCACGAACAAAAAGGAAGGAAAAGACATTTCAGCACAAACGTGTGTTTAAAGTATTGCTTCTTCAAAACACTTGTCTTTATAGTAATTCGTTTGAACGAGCGCGTAGTCATTCGATGCTCTCTATCAATATTCTCTGCAAACGCACAGGGCGTAATGCTATCTGTCGGCTTCCTCCTGAACCTCTGAGCCACCTAGGGATTGGCGCCATGTCTGCCCATTTAACTCTGTATACGGAACGCTGAATTGGTTTCTATACATCTCTTATCTATCACACGGTGCCAGGGAAAAGTGGCACAGTAGTTCACGTTCTGCTCCAAAGAGTGCGCCAACAGCACTACCTTCATAAAGCAGACTATCTCTTGCTCACGATGACCCCGATGACCTGGTGTTTCGCACATGGAGAGGCGGCGTACGCCGTGGTCGTAAGGCGATCTCAGGAAGCTGTGACTTCTTGAGATTACTGTGGGCGCTCAGGCTTTCAGGCTGAGAATTTTTATTTGCTCTCATTTCTTTTTGTTTTCAGTTTAATCTTTATTATAAATTAATAAACACGGTCACTGAAAAATTACATTTTGTTGCCCATGAATATTATTTTAGAGATTACTAAACCACCACACACTAAACCACTACATATCGCATTGATGTTTAAAAACAGGTGGTTTTTGATCGATGCTTTATTAACATGGATATTTTCATTTTGAATATCGATAAATGGTAACATCGATGTTTTGTTATCGATGTCGCATTACTAACTGGCACCAACAATGGAATTCCGTTCCGACCATCACTGATTTCATGACTGTATAACGTATATGCTAAACAAAATTCAGCTGGGTATTATACTTCCTTTTGTGATAACATCTTGGCATCCTCCTATATTTACTTTTACATACTTTATATATTACTAATACATACTTTTTGCTTCTTTCAAACGCAACCAATTTTTATAAATAAGGTCTCCAAAGAAAGAGAATTTCACGAAGACGTGACAAATTACACATTGAATTTTAAAAATATGAAGGATTTGTTTAAAAACCCATCTAAATATTCATGTCAAACGCGACCCGCAATACTCAGTCGGATTTTTAATCTATATTGTTAAATAATTTCTAAACTAAGCGTTTCACGGCCTTAAAAACTAAAATTTAATCATAATACTTCGTTGAGATCGGAACTTACCATTGCCTTGCCTATTTATTTACGAATCTATAATATTTGTCAAAACTAACTTGGCGGCATATTTTCATGCAATACTCATATTTATAATTACAACACACATTGTAGAAATCACGTTCATCAAGTTTCAGTATGAACAGCTCACTACAAGAAATCCACATACAATACATATATGTTACTTTACAACGCATTGCCAGATGACATTAAACAATTAAAGTCGGTACACAAATTGCAGTTCATAGTAAAATCTTTTCTGCTGCAGAACTGTTTTTATACAATTAAACACTATACTTATCATCAAAAAGAAAAATAATGTTTATTTTAACAAAACAATGATATAGTATAATGAATTAGTTTTCATTTGTTTTGTATAATTAAAAAGACTTAAATGCCTGTAACACGTAATGTACTTCTTCTTCGGGCAGGTTTTTGTCCAGTTTCCCTGATCCATTGAGCAAATGCTGAGATGGCCCCTTGTTCTGGACATAAATGTAGCTTCAATATGCGACGTTTTGTTGAGCTTTCCTGCTCAAGTGACCTGCAGTGCCTGCCTGCAGTGGTAGGAGTAGAGCTGAGGGTGTGATTGATTGATTTTTTCGTGTTTCCGGGCACGTCAACTGCTTCGGTCATTAGTCCCGTTACTGTAGTGCATGTTTCTTTCTCGGGAGATGGCGGTGATCTTCCCCGCTGGATGGCGAGATCCGGCGCCGACCTACCGTCGGCTAGTGGGGTTTTCCCCTAACCAGGACTCTCCCACCAGCGGGGCACCGCCCCAGTCGGGACAAGCTCTAAGCTCCCGACCGGTCTCCCGGAATGTGTGGTAGTGTAGTGCATGTTAGTGTAAGTGTGTGTGTAATGGGAGAGGATAGGACAAGGAATAGGAAGGAGAGATCGCGCGCGGTCCGTGGCCCGTTTGGTAGGGTACTGCTCCGGCATTCGCCTGGTGTTGATCGGAGAAACCACGGAAAACTACCGATCAGAGCAGCCGGCCGCTAGAATTCTCCTCCAGACAGCGACTGAATTCGACCTAGCTGAAAAGCTTGTGTCGAAAATCCTGTCGCCGTCAGGACTCGAACCTAGGACCTCCCGGTTAGAGGCGCTGCAGTGACATCAGTTGATGCACTGAGCTACCGCTACCGGTCTGAGGTGTGTTACTATGTTATTGGCAATGCAGAATAATCAAAGCTGCAGTTCCTTTACCGTTGCAAATACTTTTCTATAACCAAAAATGAAAATGTCTAGTTTTTTCAAATGTTGCGATCTTCGCGCTTTTAAAAATATTATTATTTATAATTATTTAGTAGTATTATGATTATATATAATTATTTAGTAGTATTATTTATAATTACTTAGTATTTTAGTTATTGTTTAACTTTTATTAATCTTTCAACATTTATCGTTCAAATGTTGGGATGGGATTCTAGTGCTCAAGAAAACGTGCGCAGATAATCGTCTTCCCCATACGTCATGTACAGTTTTTCCTGTTTTTTTACCAAATAAATCAAATCAAACTGATTTCAATTCTGAATTCAGCCTTAAAAGAGTTTCTCAACAATTTTGATCGTTTGTGGGAACCAAAAACCTTGTTGAACAGTGTTATTAAAGGTGGAGATTTGTTTCTCAATTCAGTTCATCCCACAATTCAATGGCTTTATGCGGAATGCTCCCAACCCTCAAAAATCTAAAAATTAAGCAATGGAGTTCTCTAAACAGTTAATGCCATTTTACGTGGCGAGGCTCCGGCCATCAGGTCTGGCCACGCGAATTTCGCTATGCTCCTTTCACCATCTAGGGGGGAAACATGGTATTACAAGGGTGACGAAATAGGCAATTTTGAATTCAGCTCATTCACTTACATGCACATACGCCAGGAGACTAGTCGGGAGCTTAGAGCTTGTCCTCGCAGGGGAGGGGCCCAGATATTGGAAGATTCCTGGTTGAGGGAAACCCAGTTAGCCGACGGTGAAGTTGGCGCTGGATACCGCCACCCAGAGGGGGAAGATCACCGCCACATCCCGCGATAAAAACATGCAATACACTTACGGGAATAATGACCTTAACCTTAGCATTACCAAGTTATTTTTGGTAACGTGCTTTACCAACCATGGGAAAAAGTGCCCATATGTTTAATTCCTTATTATGACTACAATATTGTAATTAGATATTTTTATCTTGTGAACATGAATGATTTATAATGTAATTAGAACGATTTTATTAAGTATACATTGTTACACAACAATTAAGGTAATTAAAATAAGTGTTGAATAATCTTGTACATTGTTAAGTTTCAATGTTCATCATCACTTGATATCACTTCTTCATTTAAACCACTATCAGTCACTATAATCCTTTTCAACAATACGTGCAGGTTAAATACAACCCACAAGTGCAAATAGCTGCACTGTATTGCTTCAACAATGGATGATGACCTCTACAGTGTTGCCAGAGTAAATCAGTAGCCTTCATATATTCTTGTCACATGTTTTACCAAGCATGGGCAAAAATTGCCCATACCCGAAAATATCGCATTAAAAAAAATCTTTAAGGTTATTGCGCAGATTAAAAAGCTATAACGTAGAATTAGGTGTTAATGAAAAATAGAATTTAAAAAAATATCCGAATTCATTTAAAGCACATTATGTTATAGAAACGAACCAATGGACACTTTTGGCCTATGCTTTGTAAAGTTAGGGTTAATAGTTGACCCGCCCGGAATCACTAATCAATCTACGTTGCTGGAGGTAGGCAGTGAGCCCATCTCGGTGCTTGGATTGGTTAAGGGAGCGATTATTATGGCCGTCCATAAATTACATGAGGCGATTTTGGCGACTTTTCGACTCCCCTTCCCCCCTTGGTGAGATATCGTGAAATTTTGCTCGACCCCTTCCCCCCCCCCTTTGAATCTGACATAAGACTTTTCAAAATGCGTATTTTTAATGTAAATACGGTTATTTGGGATTGATTGCATTGATATTTATTTAAAAAACATAATTTGCTTATTTATATGTATTTAAGACCAGATATGACTAGTATTTAGAAATTTGAGTGACTGAATTACAATGAATATAATTGCACTTGTAAACCCGCTCGGTAATTTTTCTTTAAAATTTCTGTTAAAATACAGGTAATGAGATTTATCTCATTAATGATAAAAGTTTGGTAAATTTTGCTACATTATTTTTCTCAGTATACCATGCTACTTATTGTAGCATTAACGTAACCGCGATAAAAATAATTGTGCAAGATTTAGCCATATTTTAGTACAGAAACATATGTTACTTTTAATTGTCTCAATTTTCTCGCAATTTAGTACTGTTTTTAGCAACAAAAAAAAAACACACAAAAAAACGTGATATTTTCCGAGACCCCCCCCCCACGTAAGATTAGGTGAGATTCACTTGAACCCCTTCCCCCCGACAGACCTCACGAATTTTTGTAGATGGCCCCTTAACAGCACATCTCATAGTACCGTAGACCTCAGACCCACTGTGGTAAGCTCTCTATCGTTACCAAGTAAGGCTTTGGGTTTGGGAGGGATCAGAGTTTAAGAGTTGATATGTCTAATAAAAATCTCCATAACTCTAGAATATGCATTTCTTCATAACTCCAAAAAACTTTGAACGGATGCTGAAGTGAATTGAGTGGTAATGAAGAGTATTTACCTTTATTTACCATATTTTTTTCAATATATTTTTATTTTCATGATTAATTTTGGTTCTCATCTTCTTGGATTGTTATATTCCTGAGTTATTATTATGTATTCATTAACATTAAAATTGTTTGCCCAAAATGTGCAATATTCTTTGTACAATCTTAATGATTTATATTTATTTTGTTTTGTTTCAAGATCCCATTAATATCCTGTGGTATGAAACCCCATTAAATAAGTTGAAATAACACTTTATTTCAGTACATTCTTATAACAAATTCTAATGTTCATTTCTTCAGTCAAAGAAAGATAAAAAATCTGAAGATGCGGAGGGATGGAAAGAAGACTTCAGGGAAATATTGCAGCAGTTTTGTGATGATTTGAAATATGATTCGTTTCGTCAAATACTTCGATCAGCGTTCCTTTCTCGAGCGAGTGTTCGCAGGGGGAACGCTGCATGACCTTTTGTGGTGATGTTTTACATTCAAAATGTCCGTTAATCACGAATCGCAAAAAAATCAAAATTACCCAAAAAATATGGTTTGATTCGTCTTTTTACGCTCGTCATGATAGACTAAATATATCTATAGTTCCATTTGAAAAAAAATATCAATATCTCGTAAAATACAAGTGACAAAATAGAAATGAATACATGTATCAATTGACCCCATTCCTTCATGCACTTCCGTGAAAATTGCATTGCAATAACGTCAACAGTTCAAAACCTGCAGAAGACGCTAAAGTACCGTGACTCACTCTGTACATTTTGCATAATTATTTTGGTTACAAGCATTATAATATTTCCTATTAGACCAAACTATTAGTTAGAGAACTAATGTCATGTTTTAGTGCCACTAATGCAACTTCTAATGTAATGTTTTTTTTAGGTATTTTATTCACATTTTGCCCTTAGTCTGAAACGTAGGAAATAAACGTACGTCTGCTCTGACTTTTTCAGATGTAAGAATATTTTACTTATTTGAATAAATATATTGGCTGAGGGTGAGCAAAATTACATTATCAATAATAATATTCTAATTTATATATTATATTATTTATATTTATATATTATATTATTTATATTTATATATTATATTATTTATATTTCATATTTAATTAATAATACACTAGTATTTAATAAACTTCATTTTACTTTTGCGAAAAAAATTATCACCACATTACATGTTCTAGTTCTTTCTAATGAATTGTTTGCACTCCACTAGAAGTAGGAGATAACATATTACAAACCTTTTTGAAAAGGATTGATCAGAAATATATTACGATTAAAAATACATAGGCTGATCCACTTTTAAGTAATATTCAATATAATATGTTTCCAATCATCCATTTCTAAGTTAAGTTGCGGTTATTTTCGCAACCGCCCTTGTGTGCACTCCCTGGGAAAATGGCGGCCAATCGCTGCATGCGATTTCCGTGCTCTGCCTAGCGCTCGCTCACTTCGTGGGGAGTGGCGAGAGGTGACAGGCAATTTGTGATCCGGGAACGATATTCAAGCCGTGGAGAGGCTTTCGGGAATTACTCTGGAAGTACTCTGATTAGATTCTTTTTAATGTGACTAGTTTTTCGACGAATGCGTGTGGAGTGTAATTGGGTCTTAAGTTGAGATCCTGAGTGATTCAACCCGATTAATATTTGTGTAATGTGGGCATGCATGAAGATTTCAATAGTAAATGTATATGATAATGAATGCTGTGAAGTGTCGTGTGGAAAGCTGAGTAGCATTTTTGCCGATCTGTGAAGTGATTTTACGAATAAAATATAATAGATATGGTGTCTTCAAATGCCGGTCGTATTGTAGATTTAGAAAAATGAGTGATGGAGTGAGCTCCGAAGAATTTCAAAAATATTGCTTGGGGCACAAGTGGTTATGCTAGATATAGAGAAGGAAGTGATTAAGAGCGAATTGTGTGTGGAAAAAGTGCTTGTGAAACTTCAGAAGTGTAGATGGTGGGGCGGACTTTTTGTGCTACGTAGCTGGACTTCACATCACTGTGGCCTTGGTCCTCACGACGTCGTTTCTTCTCGTCGTTCCTAAATTTACCTTGATCCCGCCAGGTGGTTAGAAAAATCCTTCAAAATCTGTAAAGCGCAGTCATACCATTTTAATGTCGAATAGATATTACGCAAACGTAAAAGAAATGCAGTTTAAACCTTTCATTGTCATATATGAAATCAATACAAATATAATTAATAAAATATTAACGCTAATAAATAGGACTAATATTTGAAGATTACATCTCCGTGGAATTATCAAGGAATTAAATTCTCAAGAGAACATTCTAGTTAGAACATTATTTTGAATTAGAACATTTTGGCAGTCTAGTTTAAAAGTAAAAATTTAAATAGTTTAGTAATAATGGATTCAGTAAGTAAAATTTACGAACACGTTTTAAAATACGAACCGAGACTAGTAGTTCATAGAATTGATTAAACGGGTCAACATATTAGAGTACTAATAAATTAATAGGTTTACATACGAAGAACCTGTGCGTAATGAGTTTGTAATTTACAAGTTTTGAAGGGAACCGTGAACAGTTGACAGCTAGCATAGGGTAGAGTAGGTTCCAAAGCACAGAGCAGGTTAGCGTAGCACCCCTGGCAGAAGAGCAATGCCTGACGCCGGTGGAGGCTGGATTTGGTGAGTGTTCTGGGTGGAGCCCGTCCCTTCCCGTGCCGTCCTCTGCCCTGTGCCCTTCGCAGCGTCCGAGGCAGCCGTAAGGGAGGCCAGGCCGTTTGCATTCTTTCTCCCGGCTGCACGGTGGATGACGCAGGTCTAACCACACACGCAAACAAATCTACTACGAAACTGATGCAGAGGAAATGAGTACAGTAAATATAGAGATGAATGAGAAATGAACGGCACAGTATAATAGCTGAGTAGAAAGTATGATTTCCCTGCATGCACTCATTTGTAGGTTGGGAGGGGTAATTCTTCCTCGTGCAGTCATTGGCTCCACTCAGATAATGTTAGAAGGGTATTGGTCCGCTTTTAGTTTAGTATATTGCTGGGTTACTGTAGTCTTGTGTACTGAAATGAATTTTTCATTGAATCATAAAAGCAAATTTAAATGTAATTAGTCATTGAAGGTTAGCTAGTTAATTTAATGATTATTAAACTTCCATTTCAATGTTAACTAATTTGAATATTTTTAATTTTCATAAATATCATTTAATATTTGTCATAGATACTTAAATCTTTTTAACATTTAAAAGGAAATAATTAATTGCAATGATAAACAAATGGTGCTTGGAATATAGAATGATTACCTTCTTAAACATTAGGATGGGCAAATGTAGGAACAAGACTGCATAGCCTAGTTAGTCTGTAATATTGGGCGGTTTGCTTAGCCATATTATGGGATCCACTCCTGTGTTGGATTACCACTATTGTACATGGCATGCATTCCGTCATAGAGAAATTGAGGGGAACTTTGACTGGGTGGGAAACTGGCTGAGTTGCGAGATGCCATTGTACCTCGCATTTTGCATTGAATTGAATGGCAGGTGACTTCCCTCTGGACTGTAGGCTAGGTTGTCGTTCAGCAGGGAAGGTCACAGTGCCCAACTGTTGGTTTAGGAGGGACACGCCTACAAGGCTCACAGGGCAGGGTGGGTAGAATAAGTGCTAAGGAAGTGTTCCAATTCTACTTTGTATTCTCCAGCTGATTTTTAAATTTGCTTGCGACGTTCCTGTATTGTTTTAATTTGCAATATAAAAGATAATTAAAAATACATAATGAATTGGAAAACTCCTCCTTACCTGAAGGAAAACCGAACGTCTGCCCATCGTTCACTCGTCCTTCAGTGAAGAAACTTCCTAGTTGGCGGACAGCACACTTAAAACAGGGTGGAACTTTTTCGAAACGTCTGTGAAGCTTGTTTGGAACATGTTAAATATGTAATAACTAATTTAATAACAATTTACTTTTTTTCTTACAGGATCATAAGTCCGCGTTAGACGTGGCAAAATGCGCTTACAAATTGTAAAGTCCATGTGGACACGTGGCAAAAAATACTTAAATTTAAAGGAATGATTAGGACCCTTATTTTACAAAAAAATATCGTACCTCCTAATAATTACTCTACATTATTCTACCAAATAAGTCAATGTATTGCATTATAACTCTACTAATACTACTTATTTCCAGCTCTAATTCCGCTTTCTTTAGCACTAATTTTGATTTTCTTTTCAGCCATATTGTATTTCTCAACATTAGTGCACAATAACTGTAAGAAATGTGTAAAAACTCAATAAAGTAAAACAAGATCAAATTTACCCCCGAATTCTTTCTTCACTCGTGCGCCGGCGAATAGTTTTATCAATACATGATTTACAGAGTTAGTTCTTAACTCTGTAGAAGTATGTATTGAGTATGTGAAGACTAGATATGTGCCCATAATTTTTCTGTTTCAGGTACTCTTCAGTGTGATCGACAGACGTAACCATCTTACAGGATTAGCAGAACAGTAGGCTTAAGAATAAGCCTGTATTCAGATATGAAAAAAAGACGAAAGAAGTTAACTATCTCAGTTTTCAGGTATAAGAAATGTAAAGAAATAAAATGCGTGAACGAGTGCAGTATGTATGAAGTCGGGTAATAAGGTTGATAAGCCATTATAATAATTACACGATTTATTTTATCAAATCCCATTTTGATCAGGTTTTTCGTGAATTTTCCTGTGTAGGAACAAGGATGTAACCTACTTGCGCACACGTTTTAATAAGCCCTCTTTTTGCTATCAATACTAAAAAATTAAATCTATTTGCATCTATTAGATGCAAAAACTTTTGTAATATGCAGGAGCAAACATTTCTAAGTTTCGTAATGTCCCTAAGCATATTTTGGTACATTACTTTGATACTTTTATTAATTGTTCAACTATGTATGGAAGTGCAAGGTAGGAATTCTGAAGTTACAGAATATGCACACAACCTGTACCCCCCCCCCGCAAAAATCTATACATTTACACGCAAATTCTTTAAACAAGTAAACTTTTTCAAACGTAAATTGAAATCTTATGAAAGTACACGAAAATTATTCATAAATGGTAGATTTATTTTAAAAAAATAAGAGAGCAGTTAAGAAATTAAGTGTGCGTCTTTTTTTTTATTGCAGGTCCTTAAATTTAAAAATGGTTTTGGCTCTCCTTCATCCGGTAGAAAGGACCATGTCAATGAAGATCATGATCTTCTAGATTTTTGGAAATTTATTTTTTTGACTCCAGCTCATTCCCATACCACATCATTCATCTTGTTTAATGTAGTATTAACTTTAGTAACTTTAGGAACTTTAACTTCAATGATCCGTCTACCTCTAATAATCGTATTCTCTCGTGGTAGGACGAGTGATGGAAGAATAAATAAATGGAAGAATACCGAAGCATTCAAATAATTAATTTCTGCACTTCCAGGAAAATTGTAAAAGTGTAAATTAAATTCGAAAAATACGGCTTTGATGAGCATAAATTTAATTTAAAAGATTACAATAGTGAAAAACCGGACTTAAAACCGGACTTAAAACCGGACTTAAAACCGGACTTAAAACCGGACTTAAAACCGGACTTAAAGCCGGACTTAAAGCCGGACTTAAAGCCGGACTTAAAGCCGGACTTAAAGCCGGACTTAAAGCCGGACTTAAAGCCGGACTTAAAGCCGGACTTAAAGCCGGACTTAAAGCCGGACTTAAAGCCGGACTTAAAGCCGGACTTAAAGCCGGACTTAAAGCCGGACTTAAAGCCGGACTTAAAGCCGGACCGGACTTAAAGCCGGACTTAAAGCCGGACTTAAAGCCGGACTTAAACCCGGACTTAAAGCCGGACTTAAAGCCGGACTTAAAGCCGGACTTAAAGCCGGACTTAAAGCCGGACTTAAAGCCGGACTTAAAGCCGGACTTAAAGCCGGACTTAAAGCCGGACTTAAAGGACTTAAAACCGGACTTAAAGGACTTAAAACGGACTTAAAACCGGACTTAAAACCGGACTTAAAACCGGACTTAAAACCGGACTTAAAGCCGGACTTAAAGCCGGACTTAAAGCCGGACTTAAAGCCGGACTTAAAGCCGGACTTAAAGCCGGACTTAAAGCCGGACTTAAAGCCGGACTTAAAGCCGGACTTAAAGCCGGACTTAAAGCCGGACTTAAAGCCGGACTTAAAGCCGGACTTAAAGCCGGACTTAAAACCGGACTTAAAACCGGACTTAAAGCCGGACTTAAAGCCGGACTTAAAACCGGACTTAAAACCGGACTTAAAACCGGACTTAAAACCGGACTTAAAACCGGACTTAAAACCGGACTTAAAACCGGACTTAAAACCGGACTTAAAACCGGACTTAAAACCGGACTTAAAACCGGACTTAAAACCGGACTTAAAACCGGACTTAAAACCGGACTTAAAACCGGACTTAAAACCGGACTTAAAACCGGACTTAAAACCGGACTTAAAACCGGACTTAAAACCGGACTTAAAACCGGACTTAAAACCGGACTTAAAACCGGACTTAAAACCGGACTTAAAACCGGACTTAAAACCGGACTTAAAACCGGACTTAAAACCGGACTTAAAACCGGACTTAAACCCGGACTTAAAACCGGACTTAAAACCGGACTTAAAACCGGACTTAAAACCGGACTTAAAACCGGACTTAAAACCGGACTTAAAACCGGACTTAAAACCGGACTTAAAACCGGACTTAAAACCGGACTTAAAACCGGACTTAAAACCGGACTTAAAGCCGGACTTAAAGCCGGACTTAAAGCCGGACTTAAAGCCGGACTTAAAGCCGGACTTAAAGCCGGACTTAAAGCCGGACTTAAAGCCGGACTTAAAGCCGGACTTAAAGCCGGACTTAAAGCCGGACTTAAAACGGACTTAAAACCGGACTTAAAGCCGGACTTAAAGCCGGACTTAAAACCGGACTTAAAACCGGACTTAAAACCGGACTTAAAACCGGACTTAAAACCGGACTTAAAACCGGACTTAAAACCGGACTTAAAACCGGACTTACAACCGGACTTAAAACCGGACTTAAAACCGGACTTAAAACCGGACTTAAAACCGGACTTAAAACCGGACTTAAAACCGGACTTAAAACCGGACTTAAAACCGGACTTAAAACCGGACTTAAAACCGGACTTAAAACCGGACTTAAAACCGGACTTAAAACCGGACTTAAAACCGGACGTAAAACCGGACTTAAAACCGGACTTAAAACCGGACTTAAAACCGGACTTAAAACCGGACTTAAAACCGGACTTAAAACCGGACCGGACTTAAAACCGGACTTAAAACCGGACTTAAAACCGGACTTAAAACCGGACTTAAAACCGGACTTAAAACCGGACTTAAAACCGGACTTAAAACCGGACTTAAAACCGGACTTAAAACCGGACTTAAAACCGGACTTAAAACCGGACTTAAAACCGGACTTAAAACCGGACTTAAAACCGGACTTAAAACCGGACGTAAAACCGGACTTAAAACCGGACTTAAAACCGGACTTAAAACCGGACTTAAAACCGGACTTAAAACCGGACTTAAAACCGGACTTAAAACCGGACTTAAAACCGGACTTAAAACCGGACTTACACAACGTGACCTCAGAAAACACGGACTCAGAAAACACGGCACGTTCCGTACTTTCCCCTTTTTCAGAGAACTTCTTAAAAACGGTTATCAAATCTAATCTGGAATGTTCCAAAATGACATTCTCCTTCTTAATTAGTTCTAGCAACCACGAATCAACGGCATGCACCATCCGGATATAATCTCTGGATTTTAAAATGCTAAATATTTTTCTTTACTCTTTAATTTGTATTAATGGTTATTATTAATTGAGTAAAACTATTAAATACTAATATAATTTCGCCATGTTTAAAAGTTGATACGTATGGTAAAATTCAAATAAATCGCGAAATGTGAAAGTGTGTTCGCCATTAATCTTTTGTGGTAAATGATGGATTAAATTTTCATTAAACATCAGTTTACAATGCTATAAACATTCCTAATGGAATGAAGATCATAATGGCATTTAATTTTGAAATATTTTAGATTCTAGTTTTTCAGTCGGAGCTAATATGAAACTACTCTCTGTAAAAATGTCATCTTCAGTGAACCTTTATATTGTTTTAAATTTTTTCACTTCTTCCTGGCCGTTAATATAAAGAATCATCCGGAGATAAATAATGGGTGCTGAAAATACCAACTAATGTCACGCAACAACTGTCTTCTGAAGTTCAAACAAAGCTCTAAGAATGTGTGAAATACCTGGAATACCTACCAATTTTTTTACGAAATTAGCAAGCCCCTAAATTCTGCAGGAGAATTTTGACATAAAGTAAACCAATGAGGTTAACCGTAGCACCACTATTGACACATTTTATACCCGATTACCAAGAAGATAATAAACTTTTGGCTCTGCTGAAATCAAAAAGCACAAGTTATGCACAGTTATGTAGTTAAAAACTGTTCTTCTAGTGTTTCAGTGTTTACGATTACCAGATCAGTCAGGAATAGTCTGAGCTTCTGAAAATGAAGTTTGTATTGTACATTTTTAAAGGTATGTAAAGGACGGTAATCACAAGTACAGTTTTAAGATGTAAATGAAAAAGAATCCCCAAATAATAATACGCATCTTTAATAAAATCTAAAAGAAAATATGAAACATAATTCAAGAGAATACTAGAAAATAAAACATACGAAACAAGATTTGCGAGTATCAAATTTATAAAACAAACCATCAAACGGTTCAAGTTGCAAGAATTTACAAGTATTTAAATATTGCTTTCGTTCTAAAAGAAAGGATGAAATTGGAAGAAAGTCGCAAAATATATAAACGTCCACAAAGACGATTTCGTAAAATTACGCAAATCTTTACTCGGTACGATTCCGTAACACTCGATACGTTTTTGAAACATTTTCACTTATAAACGTATCAAAGCAATAATATTTCCTGGAACTATCCGAACGTTTTCTTCCACTTAATCCACAAAATAAATTAGTGGCCTTTGACATCTAATTTTTATTTTACTTTCATTATTATTAATACGCTATTTACCATTTTATTTTTGTTCTATTCGCTGTTTTGAAGAGTTGTGCTGTAACACTGTGGAAAAACATTTCAATGTAATTGACGCATTTTTTACAGAAACTCGTGTCTTTAGGTCGGCTCATCTTGGAAGATTGATTTTAGAAAATTTTTAGCTCGTTAAACATCAGATTGAATCATAAATGCTCATACTTTTTTCAGAAGTAATAATTTTCTAGTTTATTTTCAGGAAACTAACTTCATATTAATTCCAACAGATGGTGACATCCAAATTCCCTAAAAACGTCACCATACTGCATGTCAGGAAATAAAGCACGAGTGTAAATGCGCAGGGATGCAGAGTCAAAAATGGTTTCGTAGAATGGAATGTGGGAAAATTGTAGTAGTTAAAGTATATAGAATATCATATTAATTTTTATATGGGTGTGACTTCACTAGTATCTGATGCTTCTAGAAAAGGAGCAAAGCTTTTTATGAAACTACTTACATGCTATTTTTGAAGCTTTTGTATAGTTTTTTCGTTAAAATGTCTCGACCACGTAGGACATCCCGTAACCACAAAACATTGGAAGTAGAGCTAGCTGTCGAATAGATTTTGGAAGTTTGACCCATTTTCACTACTCTCCAAAATTAAAAATAACTACCAGTGATTTATAGTATTTACTTGTGTTTGATCGCTCCACAGTCTTAGAAACTTCTTATAGATTAGGGTTTACAGAGCGAAATGCCTGAGTAGTCCTTGAACTCTAGATGATTATTATTATTATTATTATTATTATTATTATTATTATTATTATTATTATTATTATTATTATTGGCGAATTCTCTCCAGAAATGGAAGACGTTAAGCAAGTAACTCGATCAATTTTTCTTTGAGTTCTTCTTGTTGATCCAATAGGCTTTCATTCTTTCCGAGATGGCTCGCTTACGTTCTTCTGACCATTTTGGTCTGTACTGTTTTGGTTAAGGTTGCTCTGACATAACTTGCTATTTGTCTACTTTGTGTCTGAAGGTGTCTCTTTCTAAAGATTTCTAAAGATTATTATTATTGTTATTATTATTATTGTTATTATTATTATTTTTATTATTATTTATTATTATTATTTATTATTATTTATTATTAATAATTATTATTATTCCTCTGATTCACGACTGAAGATTTGAATCGGTCAATTATACATTTTACTCGGGGTTTAGACCAGCTTCCTAAGGAGAGGATCAGGGACTATCAGTGCCGCTTCAATACTTTGCGCAAAAAGTGGACGGTTTCAAATAAAGCAATTTCTTGAGCTGTGTCTTTCGAGTGACCTGGTCGTTTAGCCAATTTCTTACATAAATTTTGCGGGAAAAATTCTAGAGCTCCGATAATTATCGAGACGACCTGGGTTTTTACGCCTCCACATTCGGCTGATCTCGATTTCCAAACATTTGTATTTAAGACGTTTCTCTGCCTTCTTGGTTACGACGTTTTGATCGCAAGGCACAGCAACATCAACAAGAAGATACATTTTCTCCAAATCCCAGATAACAATATCCGGCTTGTTTGCCACTGCCGTGCGATTAATTTGAATTTGTTGGTCGTACAAAGTCGAAAGTCGAAAATTTAGAGTTTGTGTAATATTGGGGTCGACGAACTAAAAAAATCGAAGATTACGTATTTTGGGAATTTAGGTTTGAAAATAAACTGCACTTTTGAATTTGGGAGTAAAAACACTGATTTAAAATGCAAATGATATGAGACTCAATGAAAAAAATCTTTTCTTTGAACTCTTTACTATTAGGAGAAATACTGTTCATATATTAGAATGGATTCTCACGCATGATTTCAATTTTTTCTGAAGTTCGTCCAAAATGCTCTGAAAATTTAGTAACTTTGGGTGTAAATAAAAACAAGGGCAAACATCAAACATATGCATTAAATATAATGCTCCTAGCTTTTTTAAATCACTTTGAAAAATTCAAAATAACTTAGGATCAATCGGGAGGGATCATGCTTTTTTTTTGGCCTATTTCACGTAGACTTACCCATTTACAGAAATGTTATATTAAACTTAATTGTAGGAAATTTGTATTTATTCGTCCCGGTTAAGTAAAGGGATAGATATGAGAGCACGTCTGTAGTATTGCAAAATAATTAATTGAATAAAAAATATTAATGTAAGTAAAAATTATTCAGACTGTTATCGTAACTAAGTTTAGAATATAGAGATATTAGTTACCATGCGAAATGCAACAGAACTCAGTACTAAAATACAGACTCTTGACCTGTAACTTTTGTTTCAGAAAAGTCCACAGCAGGTGCTTCGAATCCTACAGTGAAGATGCACTTTTAGATTTTTTTAACATTATGTTAAAGTACGTTGCAGGTTTCAAGGTACCAAACTCTTTTTGATAATCTTAATGCTAAAATTGTGTAATGATCATAGGTAACAGTATTTCTCATTTTAAGAGTCGTACGAATAGTCTTAACGTTCAAATCCTATGAACGTATGGTAACGACTTAACGTAGAAACATTAAGAAATCTGCAACTACTCTAAAATAATATATATGTACCTGGTGCACCAGTTCGATTTTTTTAATAACTGTTTGAGAGAAGGGTTTAAAAATGTAAGTTTTCAAATTTGTGATAAATTGAATTTTCTGAACATTTATAATTTTGTGAACTTGAATTGTGTAGTTGTGTAATAACAGCATTATAAAACATTGAATTAAGATTGTGTAACGGTGTAATTTTATCCCAGATCGTGGAAAGAATCTGGACATCTGTCAGACCATATGTAAACATTTATTATTCCTGACTTAAAAGGGTTTCCAAAATAATCTAAACTCCCTGAGATAAAACAATGTTCCTGTCATCTCCAAATGGAAATAAAATGTATATTTATTGAATGTTTTATGAATTTGGGGAAACATTGTCATTTCCCTAATTTTTGGGGATCAAAATTTTGGAAAAAAAGGGGTGCTTATACGCGATAAAATACGGTAACCGCCACAACTTAAAAGCCGAGTACAAACTAAGTTTTCCCCACATGCATTAATTTGTAGGTTGGGAGGGATAATTTTTCCTCGTGCAGTCATTGGCTCCGCCCAGATAATGTTATGGCATTGGTCCGCCTTTAATTTAATGTATTGCTGGGCTACTTCAGTCTTAAATAGTGAAATCACCTTCTCTTTTATTGAAACGTAAGAGTAAATTTAAATGTCTACTTGTTACTGAAGGTTAGCTGGTAATTTAAAGATTATTCAACTTTAATTTCAATTATTAATTACAATATTTTTAATCTGAATTCATGATCATTTAATGCCATTGATGCATTTTATAAATTCCGCGGTGGTAGCCGATATCTTGTGGTAATCCGTTATATATATATATATATATATATATATATATATATATATATATATATATATATATATATATATGGAGATAATCAAACCACAATAATAAAAATAAATAATATATTTATTTTATGCCCAAAGTAACTTTCGGGAACAATATTTTCCCATCCTCAGTCGGTCTTGCCCAAGCAAAGTGGATAACACCTAAACATTTAAAATAAAACCGGATATGATCCAGTGATGAACCACTACAAGATGGCGGCCACCCTAGTGGTTCATCATATTTATTTTTATTATTGTGGTTTGATTATCCCCATATCTATAATACATTTTATTTATATTTAAAAGGAAATGATTCATTCAACACGATGTCTTGAAACACTAAGTAACACTTATTGTAATGTTACATATTTTTGCTTATGGATTACCACGATGTGCATGAAAGGGATGTTTCTATGTGGTAATTTAACTATCATATTTCTTGCGATCGACACGTATCAGTAAGCAATATTTTGAATTGTAGGGTTCTCCTTTTTCCTGATGATGGCCATAATTTGTCTAATGATCGAAACGTCTGTAACATTCACGATTTAAAAACCCTTTTGATTGTAAATGTTAAAATAACGGTCTATGTTTATTAGTTGTCAAAGAAATCGATTAAAAACCCATTAGTGCTGCAAGACGTACAATTTGCTCTCGTAAGGCTTATATCCTCAAGCGCAGTTATGTTGGAGTGCCCTGCGCCAGCGGAGGTGTGATTTTTCAGGCTCAGCTATGGCATTGAGGGGTAAAGATAAAGATAAATTTATTTAAACTGCAATTGGGTGTAACCCGGTGGTAGTTAAATACATAAATAAGATAATGTCATGCAAATATAAAAATGATAATGTTAAAATAATTATATAAAAATTGATGATTCTTAAATCATTAAAATACATGAAGAAAAAGAAAAGAAACGTCTGTCACCTAAAACCGCACTGAGTGCTTATAAAAATTAAGACCGCAAAGCACTTACCTTCATAACACTAAAAGCATTTCCTTCATTATTTCTCTGCTCTACACTACACGATACCTCACTTCACTGTATAACTTAATATTCTTAGTTAACACTCTCATAAACTTAGAAATACCCTAAATTAATTTCCTTAACAGGTGAATACATCGAGGAAAGGGTTCAAAGGTATTTACAGGGAATCTATTCAAATTCCTTATCGTTAGAGCTGTGAAAGAGAATTTCCCGACACCCGTTCTCTGCGCTCTTAAATTTATTTTGTGCCCGTGATCCCCTCTACTGATGTACGTAGGAATACTTACTGATTTACTTGGCCCTTTGAAGGGATAGGTGGAGAAGTAATGTGCAATAGCGCTGAAGAACTACGTAAGCAATTAACACAAGGAACCATTCAGACTATTTTTCCTTTTATTATTACATTCATTACATAAAAAAGAACTTAATGTGTAATCGAAGAGTAATTAATAACTATGTAATACAGATGTAAAAATGTAAGACAAATTTCTTGTCGCGACCAATATAGACCAGAAGAATATCATTAGTTCTTTCGAAATCCATGTCAATTCTTATTAAGTTTTTCGGCTACAGTTAATTTTCTTCCTCTTACAGCATTTGCTTAGCAATATAAAATATGCTCGCTATTTCTGCCAGGCTAGTGTAAATTTTACTTTTCTTTCCCACTTTTTCACATAAGTTGTACTCTTTGATTACAGGTTTCAAAGTCGTGACTTCTCTAACTTTGCCTTTTATACTTGAAGTTGAGACACAACTGGTGGACTTACAAATATCAACCGTATACCCTAAATCGCATTTTGCTCGTCGAATCTAGCAGATTATGAATAGTTATACATTATGGCTCTCAAGCAAAAGCGCCTTGTGAAGGACGTGACTTAAGATCGATATATTTTTTTTATTCCTTAAATGGTAATTGTAACAAATTTGCGATTACATACATAGAGTGTGGTTTTAAACATTGTATGTTGGTTGGTACATACATTGGTTTTAAACATAAATGTACACAAACTTAATACTGAGTAAAAGAATCACTGTTTTCTTTTTGTTAACTCACATCTTCAGTTATAAGACTGAGTGCTGTATTTCAGTTCTTTTCTCTATAAAATAATACTATTTTCTTAATACTTCACTGTTATATCGACTTAACACAATCAAATGGAGGACCGAAAATCCACTCTTCATGGTCGGCATGCGTTAAATATCCACCATCCGTTAAAGAGCATTAGGAACAATTGAGTTAGCTAGAGATTGCGTATGAGTATACTTGTTGAAAGAAATCGTATTTTTTGTTGGTTATTAAAAGATGATGGTATTAGGAATAATATTGAACTACATTATGGTCAACAACACCAATTGTAGAATCTTGTTCTCTCTATTTCGTTTCTTCACATATTTTGGTCTAATGAAGTTAACAACTTTATCATAAACAAAATTTTCTAAAAATTCAACTATGATCTGGCTTAGCAGGCCGACTAGAACTCCTGGAATAGTTCTATTCAAGTACTACTCTATGCAGAGTGCTAATTATATAACAAGAACTTATACATTGTAATCTAATGAAACAAAACAACATTAATAGAATTTTCTACTAATAAAGCTTAAAATTATGTTTTCATTCTCAGAAACTTAATGGGTCAAGTAATCATTACCATATATTTTAGAATTTTGAATATTTGGTAAATTAAGAATGACAACCTACGATATTTAATCGAACATAATAAGAAAACGTTTAAGAGGGAATTTATACAAGTTATGTGGGATTCTTAAGTTTTGAAATAGATTCTAAACCATCACATTTTTATGAACATACATGTTTCTTATTGAGAGGGTCGGAGAAGGTTTCATTCCACTTCTCTCATAAAAATACTCTAAAAAGTTAGATTATTTGAAACAGTGACATGTGGGAGCAGACTGATTTTCATAACCTTTTCACACATAGGTTTCACACGAAAGAAAGTTTGTAATTGGTACGAGACAACCTGAATCTATTCAACTCTCACTTCATTCTGAAGAGAAAATTTATGCCTATGGTGGGTATGGAGTTATATTGACTGAGTTCTATGTAGCGTACAAGCTAAATAGATACTTTTGGCAAATTATGGGCATTCTGACATTTAAACAAGTCAATAGAAGAATTTGCGATTCCGATCAATTTGGAAAATAATTTTTTATTACTTGTTGTTTTCACGACAGTACAGTTTCACCAAAGCCAAGCAAAATATTTACCGCGGGTGACAAATTGTAACAAGTAAAAATAGGAACTGTATGCGTTTACTTTTCAGACTAACCATACCAGACGCCTTTTAAAAGTTTTCAGTTTTGTGCTTCAGAGATATTGGCGATTACTAAGTAAAAATTCAGCCATTATTTTTATTTCAATCGAAACCACCACCTGTTTTAAATAAATCTCATCCATTAATTATTTCAATCGAAAAATTTTAAAAATTAAATCAAAGACACTGTAATCGCAATATTTTAAACATAATATTAAGAACTGCGTTACAGTGAGGTGCAATTACCATAACCAACAAAGGGGAATTTTATTGAAATATGAAGAATGCACGCCAGAAAGTTTCCAGATCGTGAGGAGGCTTTCCTATTTCAAAATTCCCAAAATAGCAATTTTAAAAACATATTTTAGTTGCTATAAGGAATAGAACTACCCTGATTATAATTTTCAATTTTTTTCAAAAGTACTCTATTAAGTGTAGGAGAAATAATTTTTAAACACGGCCAAAACAGACTCATTCTGTATATCAACCTTCATTTACAAATCTGTACTAATACTGTGTATACTGACGAATACTGTGTGTGAATTGTAATGGCTATTATACGTATTGTATTGATACGTAGATTTACACAACCTTACGAGTATAGTGGATGAATTTCACTTTCAAGAAAAAAAATGAAGTTTGCGTATCTCAGAATAAATGTTACAAACTTTCAGGGGAAGTACAATGGGTGATAATAACCCCTTTTGTCAACTGCATGTAATGGGAAATCTAATGAAACGAAGTTACACGTCTGTCCCTGATAGGCAACTCCTTTTTCATCGCCAGGTTACGTTCTCACAAAGGAGATTTCATGAAACTTCCGAAGATCTAAAGGAGTTGCTTAAAAATCAGAGGAAAAGCCACATGTAAATTCATTACATGAAATTTCCCACATGTGCATACACACAAGTAATTTTTCATTCGCCTACATTCCCTTTTTCTGAGACATTCAGTTTAATACCATTCCAAGTGAAGTTACTGACGATGTTTTTGAGAGAGGTTTCACTCTTCTTGGATTCCTTCAAGGGTAGTGTCTTGCGCTTAGCGTCCAAAGAGCAACACGGATGTTGGACCCGCCACAACTGCAGGATGATCGTCAGAAAGGAAAATTTCCTTCAAGGGCACTTTGCTGAAGACGCTATTTGCTACTTTCCTAAATTGCTCTGCATGTCCCTTTTCGAGGGCCTGGCGCAGATCAGGCCACAGTGCCAACGCATTGCTGTTCAAGAGATAGTTGAGTTTGGAACCTGCAAAACAAAGGATTATAGTGACCAAAGAGCACAATTTTTTTTTTCTACTGAAACATTATGGAACATCTGGAGATATATTTTATTTGTGGAGATATATTTTATTTATGTAAGAGGTTAATGTCACCTACTCGTCAGACACTATTTTTCCAAGAACCCTAAAACGCGTAATCCAATTCATTTAAAATCTCGTTAATTATATTTAAACGTCAATTGCCTCAGCGTGGCGTTTAAGATAAATTTCTTTTCTTTATAAATATGTGAGAAAAAATATGAAGAATAAGTTTTACAATGTGCACTGGTTGAATATATTGGTATAATATACAAAATTCCACAAACAGAATACACGTGAGTACATCTATTTTTTAGTGTAGATTTATCATTTTTTTTAAGTTACGGGAGTTTGGGGGAGGGAACCCCAATAAGAAAAAAATAACAATATTTTTAGTGAGAAAGAGTGAGGAAGACCTGGTGTCTCGAAATGGAAGCAAGGCAGAGAGAGACGCGGCAAGGGTGACCTGGGATAATAAGAATTGAAGTAGGGCTGGAATATATTTCATTCCTCTTTCCTTTAATAAATTATTTCGATAAATACCCGGGTAACGCAGGATACTTTATCTACTGAGATATTAAAACAAAATTTAAGGCATTAAAAGGAAAATAAACTAAATGTGTGGTTTATGAAATGAATGTAAAAGGATGTATTATTTTTTAATATCAAAATTCTCCAAACTTTTCAAAAATAATATACTTAGAATTCTTTCGCCTAGCGCTTATGTTCGTCATACTTCTGTAATCTTTCAGGAGCATTTTATCTTGTACACGAAAATTTGGATACAAAATACCATCATCCAAATAAAAAAATACGCTGTTCTCACCACAATTATTCTAATGAATTCGAATTTTTCCAGCTCAATTATAACAAATATTAAATAAACTTATGAGAAGACGCGGTTGTTAGTGGTAGTGAGCTGATTTCATAATCTGAACAACTCTGGTTTGAATACCGAGATAAGTTGGGATCGAGTACCAGGATCTTTCCTGGGGGTAAAAGAGCAGGAGCGTTGTGTTTACTACACAACCTTCTCCTTGACGAATAGGTGGAGCCGCACCTTCACCTCGCCTTTGAGCCGCACGTCAAATTATTATAAATTTTAAAGTTTTGTGTTCCAGCTCTTCGTTTGAGGTGGTGTCAATACCTCAATATAAGACGGTAATAAATTAACTTAATATTACAAGTCTTAGAATATTAGTAATTTAATTAGTTTATTAGTATTATAGTTAGTTAATCAACTGTGTAACATGTACTATTACTAACCCATGAGCAAGTTGAAATCTGAATACAGATTGAAATGAGCGTTTTTCTCCTCCCATTGTATAATTCTGTCATTTGATGGCTTCAACCCATTGCTTAATGATACTCATTACGATACAGATTCATTATGATACAGGTTCTTGACGAAATTAGAGAAGCTTACAAACCAAGTGAGACTTCATTAATAATTGAGAATCGTTCCAATAGATGTTTTGTTCGATTGTGTACATTAAAATTGCATTTAATGTCATATTATGTTTATCAGTATTTATATATTTTATTATCAGTAATTTTTTGTGGAATATTATTTAAAATAAATGGGATCGTAATTTCACTTTGATTCTATTTGACTAGCGCTGTGGTAGTGGTAGAGGGTATATTTGACTGGCGTTAAGATCATAACGCAAGTTATTGTATTTTATATGTTGCTGCCGTGTGTTTGTCCTTGAAAACCAGCCAATTCTTAAGTTTGAAATGTCTAGTGAATCAGAGGAGTTGGCATCTTTAGAAATAAGAGGAAAAGCGAAAATGATGACCTAGGAATTATTGTAAGAGCAACTTTTGTATTCCCTCTTACTGGAAAACCAAAGCCACCTGCGAAAGGTAGAGTAGATGTCCGATAGTTGGCCTTGATTGAGTCCTGAATGTGAACTGCCACGAAACGATTCAATGTAAACGTTTAACTTATAAAAGTCGTAAAAAAGTACCTAATAAAACTCGATGTAATGGGTATTAATACACTCATATAAAGTTTACGATACTCGCTCGTATCGTAATATCACACTCATGTCTTAATACCCATCATTACATCATCGTTTCATAATTTACTATTATGCCAAGAATTTCTATTATTTACCAAGCATTTATGTCAAACGAATTGCACATGTTTTGACAACACTACGCTGGCAACTACGTTGCTCGCCTCTGTATAATTTGCTGCAAATACTGTAACAGCCAAATTTATTTATCAAATTTATTTGTAGTTGCCAGATGTCCGTTATTTGAGCGGATAGTCCGCTTGTTTCAGTTTATGTTCAGAATATTTTTATAAAATAGTGTACATTTTTTATTCAAAAGCTTTATGATGCGTAATGGTACGTAATCTAAAGCTGTGGTTAGAGAATAGGATAGGGAACATGTAAGGAAATACATAATTTAATAATAAATTTTTTTAAAACATTTCTACTACTTACCACCCACCACCACCCGCTTGTCCGCTATTTTTTGGAAGCAGACCTGGTAGCCGTAAATTTATTCAGTTTGTTTCATTTGTCAAGCTAAGAAATTATTGCTGCTCCTGACCATTGAAATGAATGCAGATCTGTATTACAAGAGCTTTGTTTGATTTCATTGAATTGGACGTTTTCAAGTAATAGCTGAGGTGTTAAGAGCGCAGAAAATGCTATATTTCAATATTACGTAGTTGTTTCGAATAATGCGAGGAAGAATGTTCTGTTGTCGCAGATGAACTCGAAGACATAGGAAAGTTTTAGTTAAATTGTTTCTAAAACCTCGCAAAGTAGTCTGCTTGCTTGTTTAAGGTGTTCTATTGTAATACCCCGTTTCTAAGAGAACATAACTGACGATAACCCGCGGAACGAAAAATAAAATAAATAAGGAAATATAAATAAGGAAAAATAAATAAATAAGGAAAAATAAATAAATAAGGAAAAATAAATAAATAAGGAAAAATAAATAAATAAGGAAAAATAAATAAATAAGGAAAAATAAATAAATAAGGAAAAATAAATAAATAAGGAAAAATAAATAAATAAGCTTACTTCGTTGCGGGCTCTTATCGAGAGGTTCGAAGTGCATTTCCAAACCGCTCAAAGAAAGGATGGAACCTCTCGCATCATTCACTTCCAGGTAGGAATCACCGTCGCGTTGCACTATGCTCCCAGACACCACCAGAATGCCCGATATATCATCTGCAAAAGGCAAAGAAAGCATATGATACAAAATACATCGGTCTACATTTTCAAGCCCTGGAACGCATTTCACAAGACTTATGTCATTGTTTCTAATATATCTATCATAAATATATATTCCCGCAACCCCTTCTAAAATATCTAAAATCTCCCTTCCTGAAATTATACAAATAAATAAACCCGTACGTAATTATTTACCCATGGGTAGCGAAGCACCATTTTAACAAATATCTTTGAGGTCGTAGGTATGTGAATCGTTCCTATACAGGAAGTCGAAAATAATAATATTACTGCCTTGGGAAGAGGTATGAATTCAAATTTATTCCGTATTTTGCTGGGATAATACCGTCCGAAATAATCACTCATAAGTTTTATAATTGAAACCAAATAACTTGATTCTGAATTTATTCCGTATTTTCCATTTTTCTAAAATGTTGGCGAGAAAACTCTTCTCACTACTTGTAACTCTTTAATTAACAAATAACAACAGACAACAATACATATAAAATCCTTTTCACAATAACCTAACGCTAATATTTACAATTAATTTTCTTTGCATTCACCAATCGAAATTCTCATCATTAAGCAAGTGCACTTTGTCAATATAGTAAAACAACAATTAATTAAATCCTGAATAATTTCATGCAAGGCCATGTTCTCTCAATACCTTAAAATAAAATGATATTCTTGGCCTTGTTATAATCTGTAAATAATATAATAATAAATATTTGTTTGCACTTCCCTTTGCTGTAGTTCTGAGACCTCGCGATCTCCACCATCCATATCACTAATCCACACTAAACGTAAACAAGAACATCGTCCATTTTCCACTGCATTCCAACATTCGAATTCCGACACACTTCCATCATCCGCGACTTAACCACCGATCCGTCTCATAACTCGGCTCGACTCCGTCTGAAGAAGTTATATTTTCTGACCGCATTGTTTTAAAAACAAAGGACGACGTGTTCTTTACAATGTTCTTTCGTTTTTATTCTATTATTTTCGTTAATTTCACTCAATAAACCTCGCGGTATTGTCACAATTTCCACAAAATGTTCCCAACTAATGACATTGTCCGTGGTTCATTTTAAAAACACTGGTTTCCTTTTACTAAATAAATACAGTTTCTTTTCGTCACCTTTTTATAACATCTGATCTTCTTTCAATATATATTACTTCTTATCATTACGAAATCTATTTTCTATTGAACGGTACAACTTGGCGACATGTTTTTATCATAAAAAATTGCCATACTTTTTTTTGCCGTCCCCATAGTCTATTTTAATCTTCGCTTCCGGTAATGTGAATAATTACGATTTATTAATTTTCATTAATGGACCTTCATTTGTTTGTCCATGCTTTTGCATAGCAAATTAAGCGTCCTTTTTCTAATGACAAAAATAAACATTGGACGCGTCTTATAAACCGTCACACTTAAGAGAGTTCGTACGTTCGTACCGTTATCTTTCATCAGCTTATAATTGCGTCCAAAATCTTCCAATAATTAGTCTAATCTACAAAATGATGTTGGATTACTGTTTTATTTTATTATTAATGTTATCAGCTTGTGCTCTGAAACTCGTTTTCCTAATTGCCCTGAATCTATTTTTGAAATAATATTTAGTTATTTTCATAGATCTTTAGGGCTCAGCAAGCGTCTCAAACTTTCTTCAAAGATTTCAAGCCAAACTTTTGAGTCCAGGAAGAAAATCACGGTGGTATTTTAGAAATTATATTATGTATCAAGATTGAAAAATACCAACAGTAGCAGAAACATGAGTAGTGGTGCTACAACAGCGCTCATCCTTTGTAGCAGTTTGTGAAAGTTTTCTATGTCGCACTTAGTGCAAACTTTAGTTGCTGAGGAAACATTCAAGCCTATTACAAATCCATTTTAATGGAAATGTGTGATGCTTTAGTAGGGGCAAATATACCGTTGGAAATAGTAGCAAATCCAACGTTTAAAGGATATCTGGAAAAATATAAAAGACACGACATCCCGAATCCATTCAAATGAAGAAAAACGTATCTTCCCCATCTTCAGAAATTAGAATCAATATGTCTTCCCCTAGTGGAGTCATTAAAAATCGTTGAAGACATTAAAGTGTCTGGAATTAATGTTTGGAGATGTGGATGAGACTGCTACGGAGAAATTACATAGTGTTAAATTCAAATCGTTACTTGAAAGTTCTCTAAAATGTAAAAAAATATTGTCTATGGAGAAAAATCAGAAAATTCAAAATTTGCTTAATTTTGTCTTTGAAGTACGCTCCAGTTACATATTGTGACGTAAATAGGCAATTTTCTGCAGTAGAAAAAACTAATGTAACATAGAAGAGTTCAGAAAAATTATTAAATGTTTACTTTTTAAAAAGGCAATATTACTAAAAAATTAAGTAAAATAAAATTTCATTTTGCATGTTTTGTCCACTTTTGCCCTACATCGTGCATCTTTGGCTATTTGATAGTGCATGTTTTCATGCATATTTTATCAATTGATAGTGCATGAAAATCCTATCTCTACTCATAATATTCTGATGTTAGTCACATAGTATATTCCAATCAGTGAATTTGAATGACTTGATGGCGAGCAATTCACCGCGTGTTTCATGATCTTGTGTTCCTAATTACAATGCGTTTGAACGTCTCCTGTATTAATTTAGACTAGTCTACCCCGCAACGTATTTACAGAATGGGAGTACTTACAGAATGTAATGTTCACTGTTCCTTTTTGTGGGCGTACTGGTTCATGCAAGATGGAGCCTTCCACTTCTGATTCAGCATTCATAACGGAGATTGGTAGAGTAAGGTGCAAGTCGAAGACGCCATTATCGAGGTCTGAACTTAAAATGGATAAAAGAACATAATGTAAACATAAATACTTATGTGTTAAAAATGAAAACTATGTCTTTAAGAAGCGAGATTTATGAGGTATATTAGAATATCATATCGCTCATGAGCTGCAACAGTGGCACTATTAAAAAATATGAATTTCGAGTTAATGCACTCTCCAGGATTGAAGATTGGTTTGCCTTCCAGCAGCAACAACAGCTTATCCTACAGTAAAGTATTCCACGAATAAATAGCAGAAGTGTGAAAGCAAGAACGATGCATTACAATACAAGGTGAAAACTTCAAACTCATGTATCTCAACACTTGATTTTTTGAGTTGTCACTATTGCAGCCCGTGAACGATATCTATAATATCTCTCTATATCGATCTATACATGTCTATACCTATTTATATCTATCTATAATTAAATAATGGAGGATTAGTCATTAAATATACAAAAAATTCCGTCAATTACTTTACCATTTCTAGAGTCAGCCGTTGATACCCTCTCCCATTATTTTTTTCCGACTGCCGGAATGGTGTTAGTATGCGTCTGTTAAATTACAAAGCCAAAGAAACTTTTCATCGTGACAGAAGGGAATGTTTTCGTCAGGGCAATATTCACTTACAAATGTGCGCCTATTCTAAAAGTTTACATACCTTTCAGCGTTTAGCAAACATTTCTAACGATGTGATAACAGTTATTAATAAAAGACGACTGCATCCATATTTGGGCGCTACTTCGATTTCGTACCAATTCCTTTCGTAATAAAAATATAATTTCAATTTTGGTTAAGAAATGCATAATTATTTCTGTGAATGGTTTTATCATTTAAATATATTTTATTCTACATTTTTACAGATATGAATCATCACGAACGTGAATATATTCCATATTATATAACTTTGAATCATAATGTGAGACGTTCTAGTATAAATAATGGTATCTTGGGACGTTTTGAGCGAATTCCATATTACTAAATTTTATGACGAAGGAAGAGAAATCTAAAATCCAAGTGGATTTAAGAACATTCAACAAATGGCAATGAAAATTCACTCTGACGTAGCATTGTCAGCTTTCTTTCCGTAAACAATGATATATTTCACATGGCATTCGCTTTCGAAATGTGAAATTACAGGTACCATCATTTGCACCAAATTGTTATAGAATATTCCCTTCAGGTAAAACCGTCTCATTCAGCTAATGTGAAGAAACTTTAATTGTCTCCTTCACGCAATAAAGAAGTCAATAGTGAATTTTATAAACAATCATTACAACTTTACTATTAGTAGGCTTAAAATCGAATTAATTGAGACTTACAATACAGAGAGGACTTTTGCAGCAGACAGACCATGGGAATGCATGTTGGACATTTTAAGCTGCAGGCTCAATCTGCCAGGTCGACGCTCTATTGTCATACTCTCGTTAACAACAAGCGGCTCCATGGGTGGAATATCCAACTCGGGTACACCTAAGGCATAAAATTATTAAAATTTAAATTGTTATTACGGAAGTTAGAGTGGAACATTAACAATTGATGATTTAAAGTGTTTCTTGAAACAATAATGCATGTTACTCTTCTTAACGTAACATGAAAATAAGTGGACACTTTCAAATGCTGATATTTCTTACTTTTGTGTCCAGAGACTAAACATATACAATTTTTTCTAGATACTGGTATATATATTTTAATATTTGGCATTGATATAAAAAATTGGTTTTGACATATTGAAATCTACAAATATTTATTTTTTTATACTAGAGATATTCAAAAAAATTTATTGCAAGTTAACCCTCAACCGGCGTCGAGGTGCTATTTTGACCCCACTCGAATTTCGAAGTTGAATAACTTGCCTGTTTCTCAAATGAGAACGTTGATATACGGCTTACCTTCAAATAATGTGTTTATCTTGGGATTTGAGAAATACTGTTGTATTTCATGCAGTTGTTTTGCAGTGGCGTGAATGAAAATATTTATTGGGACGACAGCAGCACCACCACGCCAGTTACTCAACTGTCTTTGTAATGGCGTTTTCTTCGAAAATTGTGTTTTGTGCTGACACAGATCAATAATATCGTTATCGCTAGATGGTTAGAAGAGGTGGAGAGTGATTATAGTGACACTGGAGACATAAAAAATGGGTATGACTGTATGAAGATGCTGATATGTCAACTCGCCGCCCCTCGCATTAACATCTCTCTTGAACGTGTACTTAATCAGAGAGCTACGTGAAAACACTTCAATAGTGCAGAAGAAATTTATTCCCGGTCCTGAATGTAATCCACATGTAGCCAGGCAAATCAAGCGGTGCGCAATATGTCAGAAAAAATGACAGAAAAAGAAAGAAAAAAATTGAGATACATGTTGCTGGTCAATGTGCCATGCATATCAGCCAAACATTTGTAAGCAGTACCTATGAGTTTATTTTTGCAGTCATGTTTATATTTTATCGTTAAATATGTGTATCAGAAAATGAGAATACGAAAAAATTAGATTTAAAAAAATTATTGGTAAAAATACGGCTTTATTTATGATTATTTGTCTGTAATCTGTCACAGAGTTAATTATTATTTAAATAAGTAAAAAATATATTAAATATAAATTATTTTGTCTAAAATGATTTTGAAAATACTATAACAATGTAATTAATCAGAAATAGTTTAAAATTTCTTAGAAATTTTTCATAATGAAATGAAAAAAAAGCGTGGGGTCGAAATGCCACCACGACGCTGGTTACGCAACAAAATCTCACCACGCCAGTTGAGGGTTAAGAGCACTTTTAATATAATTATACTTTGTAGGGAGACCGAAGGTCAGAATGCACAGTTGCCTGTCGGAACAGGTGCCAATTTCCGCCTCATAATCCCGAGGTATCAGGGAGCTCTTGAAGGCGACGGACTTCCACAGTCAGTGTTGTGTTAAAACGCGTGTGCGTGCAAAACAGCAATTACAAGTGTTTAGAGTTATAAGAGGTGATAGTGCATGCGAGTAAATTATAAACGGCGTTAGGTACGCACACAATTGAAGGTCGAGTACACACGGGGATTTGCGAGTGTTGAGTGAGAACCGCCAAATCGCTGAAGCCCGAAACAACAGGAATGCCAACCTCAACAGAAAATAAGAATCCCCATCCACGTGGAGGAAGCATAGAAGAGTTCGGTCGGTAACGAGGACTAGGCGGTGGAATGCCACGATATCAATATATATATATATATATATATATATATATATCTACTCTCTCTCTCTCTCTCTCCCTCTTATATATATATATTACATGTGTTATGCAGCAACGTTTCGGAAAATAATTATTTCCATTCTCAGGTTTAAATGACAATACAGATAAATATACTTTAACAATAGTCAGAATGTGTCTTTAAAATAAAGGACCACAAACATTCTGATATATTGAAGAATTATAGACGGATAAAAATAAACAATAATATAATAATAATAATAATAATAATAATAATAATAATAATAATTAATAATAATAATTAATAATAATAATTAATAATAATAATTAATAATAATAATTAATAATAATAATTAATAATAATAATTAATAATAATAATTAATAATAATAATTAATAATAATAATAATTTTAAGATACGGTCCCACAGCAAATGTGCAGGAATTTCTGCAGGCGAATTTAAAATGTTTTGTAGTAAAAAGTGTAACGTAGTATGGCTGAGTCAGAACTGCAAAGTGAGGTTAATAATGCTGAGGAAAGAAATAATGGAAAACCAAGAAAATGCAGAAAGAAAGACAATGTAAACTGTAAAGAAGCAGTCAGAATACACTGAAGAAAACCAAAGGGGTAACGATGAAAATACTCGAGAAGAAGACATGGACGAGAACGAGAGAGAAAAGAAAATAGAGGGAAATGGAGAGAGAGAGAGGGAAACGGAGAGAGAGAGAGGGAAACGGAGAGAGAGAGAGGGAAACGGAGAGAGAGAGAGGGAAATGGAGAGAGAGAGGGAA